>VZRX01020043.1:0-146130 GCA_013398075.1 Notiomystis cincta
GCCGTATGGAGCCCCACACGACACAAGTCTATAGGCAGCTCCTGCAATATTGTATGGATGGGTGTACAAAGTATTTGCACTGTAAAATGACCCTTTTCTTCATGAAACAACTGATTTTGTTTTTACTCCTCTTCACCTTCTTAATCCCTGGTACATAAATACTCATTTGAGATCTGGAAATCCCATATCTGTCTCAAACTCTAATTGCTCAGACAGAATTTGGAAGATCTTTCAGCTGGCATTCAGTCTGTAGTTTTCCCAAATACTTTCACATTCAGCTCAGCATGAATACACTTCTCCTTTAACATATTTTCATATGTCTTTCATTACTTTTATTGGAAGACAAAAAATGAAGAATTTGGAATTGAGACTCAGTAAAAGCAGAGTCTGTATTACATTGGGTTTTTATATCCAGAATTCTCTGTATTTGAATCTAAACTGAGAATGATGATCTACCATGGCTTTTAGTTCTAATAGCAAAATTAGTTTATCCATTCACAAGAATTCCTATATATAAGGGTAAAAAGAAGAATTAGGTTCTGTTTCTTGAACTTTTTGTGTAAATCAGTTTATTTTAGTTATCAAAGAAACTGAAAAGCTGGAACTCAGACTTCAAGGTTATGTTATTTCTTCCAGCAGTAAAACATTTAACAAAACTCTTGTAGTCCAGGAGATTATGGAGAGTCAGGCCACAAATAATATTCCTAATCTATAACTGTTTCAGAGATTTAAGAAGCCCCAGAAGGAAAGTATTTTATATTAGACTCTTCAAGATGGAGTATGACACATGGTTTAGTTCAGATTTAATACCACAGTCCTGGAATACTGCTCATCACATGTCAGGGTTTTTAGGTGACAACCTCAGGGCTCTACTCTCAATTTTTTTGTACCAAGCCAAAATATTTCAGACTACTCTGATGTAGGATATCCAAGGTATGGACTAAAATTTGGAACTGAATTTGAAATATTTGGAAATCATTGAGGCAAAGGAGTCCCCAAAATAGTCACTGGAAATCTAACAGCATATTAAACGGATTAATGTAAATTTAATATTTTAAATTGACATTCATCTTCTTACTTGGCCAATCTAAACAAAAATGAAATATTTAAAAATTCATGTTTTCTTTATTTTAATGCATTTTTTACTGCTAGACAAAAATTTCAGTATATTTACCATTTCTAAATCTTGGAAAGTACATGATACAGTCCTGGGAAATTGCTAAGAGGTTTTTGCAGGCACAAAAGGCCCAGCGAGTCCTTAAAGTACTGAAAGCCATACTAGCTTTGAGATTTTGTTTCTGAAAAATGAAAAACATTGAAGTTTTTACTTCTATTAATCATACTGAATACAACCTGTACCAAATACAAGGAAACACTGTTAATATTTTTTTTCTTTTAAAGAAGGAAAGTGCAACCAGAAATTAAATCCTTTCCCTTTTGGTGTTTCACTGCTTTTTTTGCAATCTCCCTTGTATTAAAATAAATGAAGGTTTGCAGCCTTGTGATTTCTAGTAACATTTGCAGAGATGTGTATGTGTGTCAGTCCTGAATTGACTCCCTGTCTGCATTCCAGTTTCTTCAGAGTGGTGAAGCATATGGAAAACACAATTAAGGGTCCATTTACTAACTATTCCCCTTCCTTGCCTTTTTCCAAACCAAGCCCATGAAATTTTATAAGAGCTTGGAATGTTTTTAATTTAATTTAAAACACATATAATTTTGCCTATTTTCTCCTCTGAAAGATCCATAAGACAGCAATTGGAAATATAGCCTGAAGATAGACATGGTATTTTTTTGGTTCAGCTGTAAGCAACAGAGAGCTAAAAATCTCACAGATGCATCAGAAGACAAGGTCAGGGACAGTGATATTCATCTCACATATCTATGCAGGTATGTAATAGTTTTTTACACTTGATATAGTCACTCTTTCTATACAGTAAATACCAATAAACAAGGCGAGTGCAGCTCAGATTATCTTTCTCCTTTATGAAGAGATTAAGTGTTCTCTAAGTTTCTACTCTTCAAAGATTACAAACAGACCTTAGTTAACTATCTCAGGTGTCAGTTAGGAGGCCACAGCTGTTAAGATAAATCCCATTCAGGCTATCTGCATTTCTTGGAACATAGGTATTGGCTTCTGTGTCCCTATAGTGAGACTGAACCTACAAATGACAGCTTCAAAATCTCCACATTGCTCTGCAATATGTAATATGTATAAACAACTCCCAGCAAAGCTGTGTCATTTAAATCAGCTGCAGTTTGGGTATTCTGTCTTTAAAAGATGAAACTGATTCATGATGATACATTTTCATTGACCTCAGTGAGGTGAGGATGCCACCCGCAGCTCTCCTGAGTGATTTTTAATATATTCTGGTTCAACAACAGCTTGCAAGTGTAATTAAAAAAATTAACAGTGAGTTGCAGCCAACCGTGAGCAAGTAACAAACTCAAACATTCCAGTTTCTAGGTGAGTTAATCCAAAGAGACCAAGGTTTATATTTCTACACTGCCTCAATAAGGTCTTTCCTTTAAGATGGATCATGCAATTGTTGCTTTCTTCTGTCATCTGACAAGTCAATCCTCTCCTTCCTTTAAAATTACATCTGAAACAGGATTACTTTTGTTTGTTTAAAGCAGGGTGGAGATAGAGGTAGGGGTGGGGGGGGTGTGGGCATGGTGGAGTTTGGGCTGAAATAAATATTTTCCTTGGATATCTGTTGCCTTTACCAGGGTGCCTCAGACTAATTTTTTCGTTTGAGTGTTGAGTTACATTTCCTACCTTCCAGTAAAGTGCCACAACTGCTAGATCATGGGCATTCTGTCACTTAGTGTTATGAATATCTTTTTCTGACACATTTTGTCTTGCAAAAATTATGAAATATTTAGAAAAAGAAACCATTCTGAGGGAATACAGTAATATTAAGCCAACAAAGTTCTCCTTGGTTTTGCATTCTGTTCAAAACAAAACAGTTTAAAAATGAGAGGCAGAGGAAGAATCAGCTCAATAAAGTGAAAAGCATAAAGGATAGGGGATTATCCTGAAAGGCAGAAAATCCCTGTTCAAATTTCTGTAGGATAGTGGAAATACCTGGGAGTCATGGATGAACAGCTTGTATAAAAGATAAAGCATGAAATGCACTGCATCCAGCACCCCACTTCCAAAGCTGGCCCTGATTTTATCCAGAAGAAAATACTTGGTAAACTCAGGGTCTGAATAGCTTTGGGACTAATGGCACTACATTCCTCAAGAAATAAAGTATTTACAGATGCACAGATGTGTGTTCACACTTCTACATACTGTTTCCAGCTTTTGTTTGACATTCAGTTGCTGAAATGTGCTACTTAGGCAGATGCTTGACATCCAAAGCTTCCCTTGAGACCTATATTTCATAGTACATCAGATTTTGGCTGGGGTAAATGAGATTTCAGAACCCAGTTCTTGTGAAGTTTAGAGTTCTCTTTCTAAATACAGGTAGCCAGAATGGAGTAACCTGAATTAAAGGTCTTTTTTACAGCCCCATCTTAAATATATTACTATGTACTTAACTGTGCTGGAAGCTTCTGCCAAGCAGTGGTCTCTGCTTCTCCAAGCCAAATGATGCAGCATGGCTTGTGAACAGGAGAATACTTTCCCTAAAGCACACTGATTAAACCACACTGCACAGCACTTGAGGGACACACATCTTTCTGGCTCCATACATTTACTCTACATGTGAGTTTTCCAGTAAGGAGTGTGGGAAATGACATTAGAGCTGTGTCTCTGAAAATGTGCAGGGATGGAGGCTTGGTGGGGTAGAATGAAAAGACAATTTGGCATTAAGGGAGCTGAATCTGGTGCAGTTTCATCTCTGTGGTTTATTGGAGCAGCCCTGGAGCATGTTTTTTTTCATAATAAAGCAGGAAAATTGATTGACATCCTTACAGGCTTACCTAAATTTTCATTACAAATAATAAATTTGATGGAATTACTTTGGATTAATCTGGTACTGTGGAACAAAGTTAATTCTTAGCTTTATTTAGGATAATAGACAGATGACACACCAACTTGGAGTTTTTCAAAGCAACTACATGACTTCACAAATCTTATACAAATTCACATTCTTCCCTATATTACCTCTGTAAGTTTTTGAAGAAGATGTCATCTGACTGTTATTTGGCACTCTTAGGTGCTCTTGGTATCATTACAGTACAATTAGCCCCCCTTTCCAACAGTATGGTTTTGTCTGACATCTATTGTTTATAGGATTATTAACATCAGAAGGAGGTGGGCTTGATTACAGTATCAGACACCACAGTGTAGACAAACACCCAAAGCACAGCTGTTGACACCTGTACTAAATATCTAAACTGCTGTACATACCCAGGAGGGGCATCCTGAACAACCTAAAGGACCTTGAGTAAATTTGTCCATTTCAAATTATAACCAGGTAAAGACAAAATCAATGTCAAATGAAATCAAACACAGACAATTTTTCCACTGAGTGGATAAGCTCAAATGGTCCTTAACTTCTCTTATAGCTATTCTAGAGTAGCTAAACCCACTACTGCTTGACGTTAAAATAGCAAGGAAATGAAAGTATGCAAAGAAAGCTTCCCTTTATTTCCATTTTTACTTCCCCCCTGCCTCCACCTTGTGCAAGAGTGGAATAAAGAGGTAGACCCAGACTGAAATTATATCCATGTGGAGATTTTGATCTGGCCAAACCCAACCCTTTCCCAATCTCTTGAACTACAAAGATGCAGGAGTTTGTCATTGCAGCTCAGTGATAACTGCAGAGGCTGAGCAGAGCTCAGCAGGTTTGGTGCAGAGCTGTGCTAACACAGCTCTCTGACAGATTGGAGCTGGCTCCCATCCACCTACCCTGGAGTACAGACAAAACAAGTTCACATCTATCTGCACGTGTTCATAAAAGCCAACGCACAGCTGCACAGCCCAAAAGAGGAAGGGAGTGGCTCAGGCTAGAGGCTCACCCTGCTTCCTACACATTCACTGCCTAAAAAAGGAAAGGCAGCTCAATATTCCAGAGGAAAGAAAAAATAAAAAAGCTCTGGCTTGACTTGTTTGATGACACAACATACAGAGAGTTGTGCAAGAAGTTTCCCTTTCAGAGAGATATGGAGCTGCACTCCCCTGAACAGAGAGCCAGTGCTATATGGCACAGCTAATCCTTTAGAGTATGATTCCTACATTAGTCCTTGAGCCTCCATTAGGTCAGCCAGCTGTGAAAAGGAGAAAATGCTTGGTGGGAAGGGGAAAGAAAAGCAAGGTACTGTGCACATGTATTTGTCTCCATATTTCTCCCATATGAACATTAAAATTTTATTTCTTTCAGGTAGGAAGGAAAATATGTTAACAATTTACTATTGTGTGTCTTGTCTTTGTGAATTAATTTAATTTAATTCCCTGTAATGGTAGAATTTACAATAAACAGATTTTATGTATAATTTTAATGAATTTCAAGTCATCTTCTTGGTCTCAACTTTAAATTTTCCAGCCAATTTAAACTAAATTCAAAGAAAAATAATATTATTGATATTACTAAAAGAAAGACAAACAAAATGGCATCTGTGGAAGAAACATATACTAATTTATTCCTTCTTGGCTTGTTTAAAAAGCTATCTGAGCTTTAAAAAGTGTGAATGGAGTGAAGTTTTTATTAAGATCAGCTGTGGAAGGACATAAAACAAATGGAAGAACCTAATGTTCATGAGTCTACAATTCTGTGAGAGACTGGATCAGTGGACAAGGAAAGAGCAAATGATATTCTCTACTTAGACTCTTGTAAGGCCTTTATAAGGTCCCCCACAGCAATCTTACCTCTAAATTGGCAAGATATGTGCTTGATGAATGGAATATTGGATTGATAAGGAATTGGGTGCAGGAGCAAATTAAAAGAGTTGCAGTCAATGGCTCTATGTCCAAGAAGAGATCAGTAACCAGTGGTGTTCCTTAGGGGTTAAGACTGGATCCAACATTATTTAATATATTCATCAATTGTCTACAGAGTGGGATCAGGTGCAGCCTCAGCACATTTGTAGATGTTCCCAAGCTGAGTGATGCAGTCTGTCAGCTGGAGCCTTGACAAGCTCAAAAAGGAGGCCCCTGTAAACCTCATGGACTTCAACAAGACCATGTACAAGGTGCTGCACCTGGTTCAGGGCAATCCCCAGTGACAACACAGCTGGGACATGGATTGGGGGTACTGATGAGTGAAAAAATTGGACATGAGTCAGCAATGGGCACTTGCAGCCCAGAAAGCCAACCACATCGAGGTCTGCATCAAAATTTTTTTAAAAAATTACAAAAAAAAATACAAAAAAATACAGCAGGTCAAGGGAGTTGATTCTGCTCCTCTATTCTGTTCTTGTGAGAGTCCACCTGGAGTACTGTGCTCAATTGTACTGTCCCCAGTACAAGAAACACATGGACTTGTTAGAGCAGGTCCAGATGAGAACCATAAAAATATCATCAGAGGGCTGAAGCACCTCTGTTTTGAAGAAAGGTTGGGAGAGTTGGTCTTGTTGAGACTGGAGAATAGAAGGCTCTGGGGAGACTTTAGAGCAGCCCTCAGTATATGAGGGCATATAAGCAAGGCGAAGAAAGATTTTTACCAGGGTCTCTAGTGGCAGAATGAGGCAGAAAGGTATTGAATCTAAAGAGGGTAGATTTAGGCTGGGCATAAGGAAGAAATTCTTTATTATAAGGTGAGAAACAGGAACAGGCTGCCCAGAGAAGTTGTTTAAGGGCATGTGTTAGGAACTCATCTCTGGAGGTGTTTAAGGTTGGGGTGGAACGGGCTTTGAGCAGCCTGATTTAGTGAAAGGTGTCTCTGCCCAAGCAGGGGACTTGGAACCAGATTATGTGTAAGTCTTTTCCAACCACTCTATGATTCTGGTATAAATGTAGCTTATTGGGGCCTAACTGAATAAGGCATCAGGGAAGATTTTGCTCTCAGGAACAGACAATTAAAGTCAGTGCAATATCTAAGTACAAAAGATTTACTGCAAGAATTGGTCATTTTTGTCTCTATGTCCTTGCATCAATTAAAAAGGTTGTTGTAGGTTCAAAAGTTAGTCACTTGATTTCTTCACAAGACGATAAATTTGTTAAATATAGCGACTTGATGTCAAATAACAAGGGTTATATATTCTCATCAAGTTGAAGGGGTTTGAAGTTGTAATAATTTACAAATAACCTTTCCAAATTTTCCAGAAATTATATAAAGATTTATCACTTATAGTGCCAAGCAAAATGGAATTCCTTCCACTGCTGGTCATAATTTATAATCTATAGAGATCTGCAAATACTGAGGAGAAATCTTAAAAACAAAAAGTGTGCTTGTACTTCTTGAGGTTCAAAACCTTCAAACTCAGAAGTAGAATAAAAGCAAAAATAACCAATGGAATTTAAAATGTTTTATTGACATTCTTTACACACATTTTCTTAGATTTTTCTCTCCCTCAGTTTGTGTGAATGATTATTTTCAATTTCTTTATTTTATTTTTTCTTTAAATAAAGAAGATTTTTGACACTGTTTTATAATTGTGTTGATCTCACCAGGTTTGCAAGAATGCATCATTGGAACCATATATACACTACTTATTGTATAAAGGAACATTTATAAAAGAGAAATCAACACTATTTCTCGTTTGGCGCTCCAGGAAGAAAAAGCTTAAATATCCACCAAAGGCACAGCACATACCTGAAAGACTTCTTTGTCAGAACACTGACTGTTTCTAAAGGCAAGTTCTTAAGAAAAAATATTAACAACTCAACGTTGTAGAGAAGGGTAACAAAAAATGTAAGGAAAAAAAAGGTAAAAAGTCATTTTCAAAGCCACAGGTTACACAAAGAGCTGCCTGTTGTTCCTTGCTGTGTCTGTGATGGTTGAGGCAGTTTTTGCTTCTTATTTTTGGTTAAGATTTCAATCAGCTTTTTTTTATTTTATATATCATACACCAATTATAATAAGCTGCAGATCTCTGATTTGGCAATAGTTTTCTAAACAAAACAACACAAACAAAAGGCAACACCATTGCAAGACTCTCAGTAAGTCTGGAGTGATTTACATCCAGCTACTCTACTGCTGTCTGGAGAGCAACCACTATGTTTACTGCTCTGAATTCTTCACAATCAGGAAACCTTGCCTGAACACTTCTTTAACATGTACTTCTACATTAGCTGCTCTCTGCAACAGATTCTAACAACAACTCTGCATGATGATGGTCAGAGGCTTTGACCAAGGCTTTTCTTGGAAATTAGGCCAACTTGTAATTAGTTTTAATGCTATAGAAAATTAGCATATCATTGATAAATCCCTTTTATGTTAATAGTGAGAACAGAAGAGTTTTGGAGAGTGTTTACACCACTGCTAAAAGGTAAAAAGCCAGACAGGATTGAAATGAATCATCAGGTCAAAAAGAAAAGACCTGGACTTTTGTTTTTACATTCAACCATAAGGGTTCTTTATTTCTGCCAATGTGCATTACAGCTTACAGATATCTCATTGCTGGTTTTTTTGCTCTTGTAGGTCTCTCTACTTGAGTAATAGCATGCAAAGAAAGAAACTGATTTCTGGATTAATTATGAGACACTGAGCTTGCTACTGAAGATGGGAGGTGGACACAGCTTTTCTAGTTTTATCAATATGAGCTGAGGGAGGACATTAGATATTAATTACTTGTGAAAAAATCAGGGTTCTAGGCACATCAGTAAAGATATGGAGAGTATTCAGTATTTGATCCCAAAATCATATTATCAAAGTTCTTGTACAAAAAGTCAGTTGTTGTACAGGGCTTGTTTTTCCTTGCCTTTTTTAGTTTCCTTTTCTATAGCACATCAGTGCCACTAAGTAGCTCAAAGCAGCCTAGCAACAGATAGTACACACTGTATGTGTGGCAGAAGCAACATATTCCAGTTGTTATGATTTCTGGGATTTGGCCATGAGAAAAAATATGCCCAGGTCACTGCTGAGTGAGTATGGAGTGGCTATTCACAGCTGGGTGTGCCAAAAGAGCCAGAATAACCTCAGCAGTCTTGTAAGCTGCTTTACAGGAAGGTAAAAAACTTCCATATCACCACTTTTTCCTTGCCCTTACTCACCCTACCATTATCTCCTACTTAATGAGGCAGCACAGTAATTCAAGCAAACTTTTAGACTTCAGCACATATTTGCATATGATGAATTAGAAATTGTAAGGATTAAGGATTAGCTTTGACTGAAGCTATGGTAACACTTCCCCAGTAAATTTGCAGATACTGTGAAGCACAGCATTACTCTGCAGGAGAAGCCCTTGGACAGGCTTTGGAAGAGCAGAGATATTTAGAGTTTCTGAGCATATCCCTTACTAGCAGAACTGTGAGGAGGAGAGAGGAAGAAGTCCCTGCCTCTCTTTCAAAGAAGATTTTCTGTTTGGCAATCTGCTCAGAGGCAGACACAGCAGTGTGAAGTAGCTGGAGGGGATGTGAGCAGATGCAGGAAGACCCAATCTTTCAGTCCCCTAAGCAGTACGTGATCACCACATGTAGGGGCAGTTCCTCAGATGCCTGAGAATTTCTGCACTTGGTCCTCTGAAAAATGCCCAGATGAGCTCTTGTGTTTACACCTTGATGAGGTTAAGGTGACTTAACCAGTTAGCCTTTGGTCTTCCTCTGCTGGAAGAATCAACAGTGGAACCACTCTCACCCCCTCACCTTACTAATTATCTGGAAAGGGTGAGGCAAAAAGGCAATTAGAGACACAAAGAAGGTACTTCCATTGCATTGCCCCAGACTTGTTAGCAGGATTAGTAGTCAGTAACAACCCAAGAAAAGCAAATGGAAGAAGAATATGAACACATGAAGAATAAATTAAAGAATAGTCTCCCAAGAGAGATTTGATTCAAATTCCCAGTGCAATAGAATATAAATATAATAAGATTAAATGCTTACAGGAGTAAGGATCAAAGGCTAAGGTTTATAACACAATTTGGCAGAGGAATGTGAAAACAAATCAATGCCTGGTGGCCTACAGATGCCCAGCAGGATGGTTCTATCTCCCAGTGAAATCAGGATAAGTCAGAAACTTCTGAAAATCCCATTAAGTGCTTTGGTACTAGCTCTGTGTGTCTACAGAGCATTTGAAATTCTCTCAGCTAAATCATCAGTCAAAACCCACAAGATAGCAGACAACAAATGATTACAGTTCTCACCACAGTTTCTACTTCATCCAGGAAAAGCAAAAAATCAGAAATTTGAAAAATAAAACATTACCATTTTAAGAGTTTTTAATGACACAAAGAATTTCACATCTGTGTTTTAGAGAAAAAAAAAAAAGTACTATGTCCCCAAAAGCACATAAAATCCAAAATGGAAATACAAAAGCATTCAAGCACTTTCAATATTTTAACAAGTTTGTTTAGGATTCATTAAACTTAGCTAACATGACAAAGTTCAACAGAAACTCATTGTGAACCTGATTATTATTAGAAAAAGAGTATGGCCTTTTTTTCTACTGTGAGTGGAAAATATCAACATAGATGTCACTGGTCTTTCCTATCTGTGTCATGGCCAGTCTCCCCACACATTTACTGGATACACAGTTTGATGCTGGGCTCAGTCACTTACCCTTCAAAGTTCCCAGCCCCAAATAAAAGCACACCACTTGCATCATAAGATCAGTGACTCATCCCACAAAATCAGGCTTCCTCTTTATTTGGACATTGGACAACTGGCTTGACCCATGATGTAACAACTGTTTGCAAAGGAAAAAAAGCAGCCATTTCCCTTAAGCATGAGAGAGCTGGTAATAACAGACATCAGCTTGAGTGGGTTAACAGGGTCACAGAACCATTTACATTTTGTTTGGTGTGCGAGGTTGTGAAGTTCTGTATAGCTTTTAAACAAATGCAATTATTGTACTAGGAAAGGAAGAGACACAATCCCATCAACATTTACATAAACAATGGGTCTGTTAGCTGAGAGAGTTCAAAAACCTCACCCCTTTATGTTGGAAACTGAACCGACTACAAATAAATTTGCTGTAAGAAGCACAGGGAGCAAGCAATTTAGAATATGTTGCAGATGTATCAGTACTCATTTTAACCTGAGCAGACATCAATGCTTCAGATATTCAAACTGACTTTCAATTACTATTTTTACTTTGAAATTCAATTTCGTTTTAATTTGCAAAAGTTGTCATTAATGCCAAATCAAATATCCCAGCTATTTCTCTCACTTCTGTCCCCAGATTTAGGTAATGCCCTGCATGTTTTATCTGTGCTCTTCAGCGTATCCATAAATATTCAGCAGACAAATTTCTCTTTTTCTATTACCATTGTACTTTTCCTTTACTTACACCTGCACAATCCCATTACTTTCACAGCACATCCTCAGATACAGCTGTGCAATGTTACTGAGGATAATGATCATGCTATGCCAACTTATATAAAAAATCATCGTATTTATGAAAAGGCAGAAATGTAAATCACACTCCTTTGGAAAACAAAACAAACAAAAAAAAACAAACCCCAAACAAAATAAAACCAACAACCAACCAACCAAAAAAAAAAAAAAAAAAAGAAACCAAAAAACACCAAACCCAAAGCAAACTGAAAATATCACCTCAAAGAGATAAGAATATAAAAATCTAATCACAATCAAAGATAATCATAGGGCTGGACCACCACTCCCATGAAGACAGGCTGAGAGAGTTGAGCTCATTCAGCCTGGAGAAGGCTCCAGGAAGACCTTGGAGCATCTTCCAGTATCTACAGGGGGCTACAAGAGAGCTGGAGAGGGACTTTTTACAAGGGCATGTGGTGACAGGACAAGGGGGAATGGCTTCAGCCTGCAAGACAGCAGGTTCAGATTAGATCTAAGGAAGAAATTCTTCACTATGAGGGTGGAAAGACACTTGAATAGGTTGCCCAAAGAAGTTGTGGATGCCCCATGGGCCATGTTGGACAGGACTTTAAGCAGACTCACCCAGTGGCAGCTCTCCCTGCTCATTGCAGAGGCTTGGAACTAGATCTTTAAGGCCCTTTCTAACTCAATCATTTTATGAATACATGATTGTAGGAATGTCAAGTATTATATAGTTTATTCATATCAACCCAATGCATTCAAACTATGCTCAGAACCATAAAATGCTGCAGAAGGATAGTAAAAAGAGACCAATTTTTTCCTCTATGAAGTGGAAACAAGCACAGGTTACAGGTTTTAAGAGAATTATTAATATATTTGTGAAATAGAAGGGGGACTCAGTGAAAATTAAATCCTTAGCAAAATAAAACAGGAACTACCAATAAGCTTTAAGTTTTAAGTTATTGTTGTGATTTGTCATAGTGAACCAAACAAAACCTCCAAGCAGAAATGGGCTTTTAGCAATTCACAGACACCTTGCTGCCAAACATTTCAAAGAATTCACATGATCAAGCATAGAGGTGTATGATAAAACATCCTGAAATATTTTTGCATCAGCCAGATACCAATCAGATAGGAATTGAGTATGTAGAACTATAATTTTCCCCCCTAAGAGCTGCCTGGTACAGACAACTGTCTTTGTTAACAGAAACAATTCCAATTTGAAAGTTCAAACCTGTATCAATGCTTGCTGCCAACACACAGAAGTGAGAAATGCAAGAGTTAAACACAGCAGTGGAGTAAGGGGGTATTGTAAAACTACTCTGTTTTGTTCACCCCCAGCATTCCCAGCACTGGAGCCCAGACTGCCATGGAAACCTGTGCTGAGTCAGGCAGGGAAAGCTGCTGGGCTGCTCTCACAGCCACCAGACAGATCCTCTTCCCCTGCACCATCAGAAATCCACATTTATCCCTCTGTCTTTGATGCAATTATTAGGCCTGTACCTGGGCCTAATACCTGGCCCTATACCTGGGCTGAGAAATTTTGGCCTGAGAGAACTTAGATCTGTTTTGGGAGTCACAGGGTTGCAGAGGTGGCTTCTACAAAAGGGTACATTTCTTTTAATAACTGTGGCCTCCTAATATTTAATTATATCATGGCAGTGTTTTATCCAGAAGAGATTTTTAAAATATTCAGATGTTATGTGAAATATGTCTGTGTCCACAGTCCCAATAGATCTCAAAGGCTCTAAAAATCATACCCAAACTTCATTAGGAGTAAACTGACATCATCCCACTGAACTTGCTGGCTCTACTGTCTACAATATTCAGAGCTGCCAATACAGGAGATATAACTCATCATCCTCAAATCTTATAGATCCTCTCAGGAGTACATAGAAAAAATCTGCCACTACATGGCAGGGGAAGAGATTTAATTCTTTTCCCCATACAATTATAGGAAAGTTCAGTAAATGACCTTTATTTTGATATGAGGATTCCTACTTCTTTATAACAAATTTTTGTTCTAACATTCCCTTGCCAAAAGCTCATACAGCTTATGAGCTGCATAAAAAAAGGTTCTTATTCTTTCATACTCAAAATACACAATGTCTATTGTCACAGCCTATGATTCTAAGCCACTCAGTGGAAGCTATTGATCTGTCTATATACTAGATATATGAGAACAAAATCACTGTATGTTTTGATCCCTTACACAAAGTCAGTGCATTACACTTAATATTCATTTAGGAGATCTCAGTTCTGTAGTTGTGTTATTGTTCTCAGGATTTCTGTTGTGTTGGAATACAGCCAGGGCATGAAACATGATTTTTTCTAACTTAACACACTATATTTCTGGGAGGAGGTTTGAAAAATATTGTATCCATACCAAACCAGAGGGAAAATGTAGGCACCACTATACACAGTAGTTTCAATTAGTTGGAATTTGCCCAGGACCACAGGGCCAACTTCTCTGTTCTTGCTAATCACCAGTTTGGGTAAGTGCTAAGCCCTGCAATTTTGCAAGTCTTCAGATGTTGCAGAAGTGTTTTCACTTCTCAAGATCAGACCTTAAATAAATTATAGGGTACTTAATAATAGCACATGATCAACTTTATGCCTCATCCAGCTTTATGGATCATCACCAAACTGCCAGAAGAGAGTAAGATCAATTTAATTACTAAATTTGAAGAAGACTTACTTATTAATCCTCATTTTCAGAGCTTCCATGTCTGCCTGATGTATGAGTCAATATCCCCAGGCATGTCATGTTAGGCTTCTATAACTAAATCACTCCTCTTAAGACAACAAATGAAATGCAAGAAAAGTGATCCCTTTCCATATGGAAAACCTTCTGGTCACACAAGTTGAGACACAAGATATTATCCCCACTTTATACCTCCTCTTTTTCTCTAAATTCCAGACAACTAGGAAATCCATATTCTTTCATGGCAGCATCACTGCAGGGAGATATGTTCTAAGACATATCTTTTGTGATAGTTTTCATCACATAAAAAATCAGCCACACTGCTCTGAGAGTCCACCTAGCCCAGTGATGTGTCCAGAAATATCCACCTGTGGAAATATCAGGAAAAAGAGAATCAGACCAAGCTGCTATGATATTTCACCCATAATATTCTCTTTGCCTCCATCTATTTTCAGATTTATTTATAAGTGCTCTTTCAATCTATCTGTTAACCCATATAAATGTTTTGCAAACAAAGCATCTTTTGGCAAAGAGCTGCACAGTCATAAAACCTGTTGCATGAAGAATCTCTGCTTTTTGTTTGTTTTGAAATTCTCTGCTCTGAGATGGTAATAGATGGGGACCATCTGATGGAGCTTGTGCTGGAAAAAACATGAATAGATCCCTATCTACCTTCTCTATGGCACTAATTATTTAGCTGATCTTTATCATACTCATAAACTTTCTCTTCTGTAGGCTGAGGAGGTCCAACCTGCTCAGCTGTTCCTTTTGTGAAAGTTGCTTTACATCTTCATTCAACCTTATTGCCCCTTGTTCCTTTTTTTTGAGATAGCAAGGTAAACACATTATGAAACAAGGAATCATGCACTAGTTAATCATGATTTTTTAGTTTCTTCATTTCTTTTCCTAAAAAATTATTCCTGTTTTTTTACCTTCTTGACCACTGACAGACTGTGAGCTCATTTCCACAGAACTTTTGTATCAGTGAGGTTAAAAGAATGATAAAGTAGTTCAGTGTATTTTAAATCTGTGAGACTACTAAAAGTCACAATAAGCTAGGCAGTCCTGATAATAACCAAATGACTTAATAACAGAGATTTCATTGTTGAATTTATCTCTCATGTTTCAGCAATGGGAGACAGACATTCAGCTGACAAAGGAGTTATCACCTACAGCAGCTCAGCTACTGGAGCTATATTCAGGTGTGACCCTATGAAAGGGACAAGGTAGTATTAGCCTTCCCTATAAATAATGTCTGGTAAAGGATATTTTTCTATGACACATTTGTACAGTTATATGGCATCCTCATTTACACTGCTGTGGCTGTGTTTTCTAAGAAAAGTACCAAGAGCTGATTTCTACCTGTTCGCCTCAAGATATCTGAGGAAAACAACTACTCTCAGCAGTCTGAAATTCTGGAATGTTCATTGTCTGTTGAAACAAAAGTACAGCCAAAAACTGGTAGAGAGGCTTAGGAATTCAATCAAAAGTTTCCACATTAACAAGGCAGGGGATGTCTTGATGTGGCTAATTTCATGGGAGTTGCAGGACTGTGCAGGTAATCACTGGGTTCCTATGTGCTGCAAACACTGTTTTCTTTTTTAGTTGAAAAATGTACTTTTCCCTGAAAATTTCTATATCTCAATTCAGCACTCAGTTGAACTAAACCATAACCACAGTGCCAGAATCTCCCATTCTATGCTCATATATCTTTTTCCTAGACAATGAAGGCATACATTCATGTCATTTCTCAGAGACATTGGTCTTTTCCTTTCTTATATGAATCAGAATTGAGAAGAAAGAGTAGATGCTTGCTCTTGCTGTAAGGGAGAACAGAGACAATTCCTGCACTATCTGAATATTTCACTACCCTGCTTTTAGTTCTTATTGATATAGCTCCTCCAAAGCCCCAAAAAGAGCTTTTGGCAGGAATTACTGTTCCCATGCACAGGGTATGCAATGTTATTACTCCTCGTTAGGTTCTATTGATTCACTTTGGTTTAAAAGGAGCTGAGGATGGACACTGATCACTTAAAGAGAGATCACTGACATACTTTCTACTTTTACAGCTAATAGTGTAATAGTCCATTTTGTAAAGACTTTTATTCAGGGACCAAGAATATAGCCCTGAAAACATGAAATATGAAGAGGCAAAATGTAGACTTTTTTTCCAAAGGAGGAAGAAGTTCAGAGTACTGTAAAAATAAAATAGCTGCATAGAGCAATTTACATTGGCTTATTAAAGTCAGCATTTAAATTGAAGGTGAATGGTTTTAAAGTACTGTAAGAAAGAGCAGGAATGCCAGTTGGATAACTAATTTTAGCTGGAAAACCAGAATAAGGTGTAGTTTGAAGAGAAGATCAAAGAGAGAGGCTTATAGAAATTGTATGGTGCACTGGCTACCAGCACAGGAAGTTACCATCAAGGCAAACAAAGTCAAAGACACAGTGCAATTATTTCAAAACACAAATGGATACAGCATGTTCCTGCTTGGCATTCAGAGCTGTCTCTAACCCTGTAACTCGGGCTGGAAGTGAACTCCTATTAGCAGGAAAAGTAGAGAGAGAGAAAACCCACAGTGAGCTTTGCAGATCTGAATGTCTTTATCTTCATTAGTGAAACTTGTCAGCCTAGTAAATTTATTCCAGTGCATAAATGATTGAGCAAATCTTACAGTAAACAAAGAGAAAGTGGGAAGAGAAGCACACAATATTACAGAAAAAGCTGTTGACTGCTTAAGAGAGATTATTTTTTCCCCTGTCACATAAAATGCCAGTGGAAAGGTCTCTTGCATTGTGAAATAGTTACTTTTTCCACAATAACTTTTAGATCAGTATGACAATAAAACAAAAGGCCCAGAGGATTCACCCTGCTAAGCTACTCTAACCTTCTATAGGACACAGGCCTTGGGATCCTTATTTAATCACTATGTGCAGAGCCCTAACATCAGGACTACAGTTTTAATCTCAAAATATATTTAAACAAAACCATTCTTTATAAGCTTTACAATTGAGTTGACTGCATTTACAGATACTACTGATAAATAAACAGCAAACAAACATCAGAGAATGAGTCATACAATCTTCAAGCAATGATACTATACTGATCAGCATATACATGATAATAATGATACAAGCTGCATCTTCACCTACTTTTATTCTGAAGTTACAATGAGCCTTGGGATCCTGGTCCATCACTCATTCAAGCTGGCACATGTAGCACCAGCAAATTTGGTCTGTGATAGTTTGTACCAAAAGACATTTGCCTGGTTAGATTGCTGTCAGCAGTATTGTTCATTTGCTCTTTATCCCAGAAGATCTGTTTGCAAACACTGCTGAAGAAGTCAGCCAGGCTTAATACGCCATATATTCTTGTAATGAAATAAAATATATCATCATGATAAGTATTTTTTTTTCATGTCTAATTGACATGCCCCCAAGGGCTTCAAAATCTTGCTTGTGCAGTTAAATAACTGGTCCTTACAACTCTTTTTCTGCTTTGCTAAGCACTTAAATTTTGTGAGCCCTCACACACAATGATTTCAGGAAGATTGCTAGAGTTACTAATCACAAGTCAAAATTTTATTATGGCATCTGACATTAGTTGTATCTGCAGGAAGGCCCAAATTTCCTGCAATGGGTGTAAATAAACTGAACACAGACTTGAAGAAAATTCAACTGGCCCTTGGTAAACTGGAGCATCCTTAGGACACAAGCGTTGTAGGCGATGCAGTTACTCATGTGTATTTTGGCCAAAGGGAGGCAAGCAGTCAGTGAAGTTTCAGGTACACACATTTCCTGCCATATTTCACTGTTTCAGGTTCCATATAGCCTCTTTTTCATTTCCTTATTTTCTCTGCCTTGGAAGAGTTCTCGTACAGTAGGACATATGAACATTTGTTTTTTTTCCAAAGGCTCAAAAAATGCCACATTCACTTCCAAACCTATGTCTCTTCTCAGACAGCAGTGCAGTGCAGTGCTGCCAAATCCAAACTTGTGGGCTAGTTTCCTTGTTTAACAAAGGTAACCTGAAACTCTCTAAATTTTGTATAAAGCTAACATCTGCATTTATTCAGCTGAAAATTATATGCACAAGGCTAGCTCCTAGCTGGTGTAAACAAGGACAGCTTCTCTGTAGTCACTAAGGATTGCATCCACTTACACAATCTAAACATATGGTATATATTCATCAGTTCACTTCCCTTACACAAAGTTGGCCAGATTGCCAGTGAGGTATTCATTCATGGACTACTCATACATACTCTTGTACTGTGAACAGCAGCCCTCAATTATAAATTCAAACACATACTTAAAAATGACTCTCAGAAAGTTTAAGTCTCTGCTGCAGCTGCCTTTTTATGCACAGATTGGGCAACAGTGTTGGCTCTTTCTCTCCTGCTTCATGCCCACTTAGTCTTGGATTTAGAAATCCCCTATTGCTGTCTGTACATGAAAGAGAAAATCTTGTTTCTCCCTGCCCCACATACTGTCCTAAGCTTTGCCTCATGGCCACTAGCCACGATCAGAATTGACCAAAGTTTGACACCTAAATCCTGGCTTAAAGGCAAGGAAGAGCAAACAGGACTAAAAAACAGGACAGACAAAGGGGATCAGACAAAATTACTATGCTTGACTACATAAAAGGGAGTCACAAAGACAGGGGCAGATTATTCTTCCTGGAGCACAGTGGAAGGTCAAGGGGTGATCAAGGAAAGGATGGGCCAAAAGTGCAGTAAGGAAACTCCAGTTTGGACAAGAGGAAAACTTCTGTGCTACAATGGGCACCTCCCTGAGCAGGCTGCTCAGGTGACTGAACATCAGTCCTGGGAGATTTTTAAGAACTGATGGGATAAGGAGCAATGTGATCCTACTTTGAGGTGGGATTTAACTCCAGAATTAGTCCCATGTTTAAAGGGGTTTGAATCAGATTAAATCTTTGCAAACCTAAAATATGCTGTGATTCTGCAGTTTAGTTAAATTGACTTTTCATGTGACGAGAGTGTCAACAAGATAATCCCAGTGGCTGCAGTTCACTATTATTGTGCTAATATGAATATAATTTACAAAGAAACCTATGCACTGCTTCATGACAGATTATATTATGTATGACATATTATAATATGGTATGATATGATGATATAATATATAGTATAATTTTTTAATTTAGGCAACTCCCAACAGATAGCCAAATTTTTATGTGATGCTCTGATAAAACGTACAACTTAGGCAGATATGAAAAAAGCACTTTCAGCTGTTTCCTATGGAGTACAAGTTTACTAATGTAGAACAACAGCTTTGATAGCTTCAAAGGTTTTGTTTTATCCTTAGAGAGAAATTTTTACAGAAAATGTTGACCTTAAAGAAAAGGGGCATGAAGCAGTGTTGAAAGAATTGAACATTTTAGTGTCTGGGATTCTCTGGATATTTTAAATACCAAAGGATTTGTAATTCTTTTGATTAGAGATTAAAAAATAAAAGCTTTATTGGTCATTTGATCTTGATGTGCTTTTTAGATCTGCAAATGCTAATAAAACATACTTTAATTCTAATTCTCTGGAGCTTAAGATAATAAGTAGATATTGTATTGCTGATTTTTTTTTTCAGAAAGTGAACTTTTACTCTGAATTCCCTTTGATGATGTTATTTGCAGTTTAATTTTTTTACTAATAACAGCCAAGATGATATAACCTCTAAAGGGAATCTAAATGATAAAAAATCCCCACACCCAAATTTGTTTGAGTCTCTCATACTACAACATCCCATATAAAAATCACTTTTGGTTAGACTGTGAGCAGGAGGGGGGAGCTGATCTGTATACAAATTCTCTGTTTCTGTCTCGCAAAAATTACTAACTCCATTTATGGAAATCACATGTCTTTCATGTATTACAATTGTGTAAAGGGAGCATAAAAAAATCCCTTAAAAGTTAAATCACTCTCTTTTGATTGTGACTTACATCACCCTGCACCTGTGCAAACCACCAAACAAGGTGTGAAGTAGTCAGCAGAGATTTCAAAATACCTCCTCATTAACAAAGATGCTTTGAAAGATTATTGTCCAAAATTAGTTTCTATGATAGGAATATAAAATTAACATCTTTAAATATTTACAAAGTGAACATGTATTTTAGAACCACCTAGGAAATCAACATCCTCCCTAAGATGCAAATAGTCTGAAAAACTATTCATAATGAAAAATATATTCAACAACTTGAACATCATTTTCTTTTCAAGCACCTTTTGTGAATAGACTTGATTTTCGACAATGCCTTCATTATTCAAAAATATTTTAACCAGTCATTACCCAAAGATGAAGATAAGCCTGAATGAGTCCTGTGGCTGTTTGAGCAGGCTCACAAATATTCATTTGCACTTTAAAAGATTTGGGGATTTTTGCATATCAGAATTGTTCTTTGAATGCTTGCAGACAGAGTTTGAAATATGATAAAAAATGCTCTTGATAAATATTCTTTTTCTTCCTGCAGTGACCCCTTTCAAGTTTAGCCAGGTTGCTAACTTCATGCCTCCTCTGGATTTGAAAGGATGTCTCACACAAACACAGCAAATGTGTGACACTACCTCTGATGAACTAAGTTTGTATGGCATCAAAAACACAGGTATGTTGTGGTGTTACTGGATGTTTCTGATGGCTTTTTAAAAGCTTTCCAGTTTTCCTTGAGTCATAATGGTTTAGCTTCAAAAAACACCTAAAGGGAATATAGCATTAGATGAAAAAGGCACTGAGAGATTGATCTTTTCTGTAAAGTTTCCCATTCAAATAGAGAAGCTGGAGAAAGAATGTAGTGAGGGAGTCTCCTTGTCTTATTTTCTGTGGCAGGTAAACCCAAGGGAGGTGAAGTTGTGACACAGGAATTAACCATGAAGACCACAGAAGAAACTCAAGACCTGTACAATTGTATCAGGTTTTTGCTGGGTGCAGGTCAGGGAAAATTTATTTGTTTGTTTGCTTTTAGTCCAGACACACAACAGGGAATAGAAGATACATTTTATAGTCTCATTTTGATTTTTACCAGACCCAGATTGAATAAAACTATTTCCATCAACCAGGTAGAAACAGGAGAATGGGAGACCTGGGTACAATCTGAAGCCTGTAGAAGGCTGCAGCTTTTCTTTAGAGCAATCACAGAGAAGAGACTGAAGGTATCTGCTGGCCTATGGAAGCCAGTGATTCTTGAAGTGATAACAGGTATTTTCTTCTAAGAAAGTAGTAACAGCTCTTTCATACATGAAACTGCTTGTTTCCAAAACAATTCTTATAAACTGCCTAAAATAACATTTCACAAAGCAATTGTGAGTTTAAATGCACTGGAAAAAAACCTTGAAATGTGTACTGGAAAAATACTGAACCCCCCTGAAACCTGTAGCTAATGTGTGTTCCCAGGCTACACAACGTTCCTGATGGAGAACTGAAACTACAGAAGAGGTACACTGCCATTTTATTATAATTATTACCATTAAAAGATAATGTAAAACTGCTAGCTATATAAAGGTGATTACCTGGCAGAAGGCTCCCTGCTCCCAAACAGGTACAGACATTACTGGACACACATCTCCAGCTGAGCTCCGTTTGCCATTTATTGCTTTTGATCTTCAAGTATGTAGGTAACAATTAGAATTACAGCAGCATCAACAAAGATTAAAAAAAAAATACAGGAAGAATTTTTGAGGAATGGTTTCTGGTATGTATGACAAATAAGAATCTTACAGTTTCGTTCAGGCATGTGTGTAAATCCACACAAGCAGCTCCATTAGTCATTCCACAAGTGGAGCAAGGACAGCACTCCCAAAATCAGCCAGTCATAGAATTGTATGATTTCAACCTGTTCCAAATAAAGACACCAGCTCAAATGTTGGAATTTATCTGAGCTGTAGTCTTTCATTCCAAGTATTTGTTATCTGATGAATTTTACAAAACTCCTGTCATTTTCCCTAAAGCAGAAGGAAGAAAGTAGTTAAAAAATCTGAGGTTGCAGATGCAGAATTTAATTGATAGGATTTTCATCTCAAACAGCAAGGATTCCATTATAGATATTGAGGTACTACTGCCTTGGGGAATGTACTGAGTTCTTAAAAAGATATACAGGTGTTAACACAAATTATTTGTTAGTTCATAACTCAGTAAACATACTGTCTTCACCAGAATAATATATTTTGTGCCAACTGCAGTTCTGGCTTTTCAACTCTTAATGTCCATGCAGTGATGAAGTGGATTGAAATTCAAAGCACATAAATCTTTCCCCTACAGGATTCTTTTGATACTAATTAATAGTTCTTAATAAAACTGCACAGATGACAAAATGACCAAATTCAGTTCTACATTACAACTACCAGTTTCTGCAAATAACAGATTACTGCTGGATCTCTGTGTATTTGTGGTATATGCCAATGGAAAAAAAAGAACTGACAAGCTGGAGAATACCCAAAACATATCTGAAAGCAATTTGTATTCTGCTTGGCACACTGTTTTTCCTTATAGCTGTCAGTGAAAGGGATTTAAAGGTAGTGATCATGTGATACAGCACATAATTCCAGGAAACAGGACAATGAAATACATCCTTCGTAGATGCTAAATAATATTAAATCAAAATATTATGTTCTGAGAGACTCAGAATTGAAAGTATCCATTGGTGATTGGGATGGATGAAGATGACACAAGAAAATCCTTGTCTAGAGACATTTTCAATACCTGACAGCAGAGGCACAGGGTGAGAAGCTGACAATGCCTGCCCAGGACATCCAGCATGTGCTCTCCCGAGTCCATCTCTGCTCAAGAGCAGAAATGCAGCTTGCAGAGTAACAGTCTTTCAGGGCTCTGAAAGCCCCACTTAATGTGGGTTTTTTTATTTGTTTCTTATTCCAGAATGAAGATTTTCTATCTTTCTGGGAAACAATCCAACATTCACCAACATACCAGAAGCCATTACATTATGTTTCGGGATCTAACTTCTACTCTGAATTTTTTGTTGGGGAGTGGAGAAAAGACAATTCCTTTCCATCCCCAAGGTCTGTCAGATCCATATTTTGATATGGCACATCTCTGTATTCCTCCGATTCTCACAACTTACATCACTCATAAAAAAATGTTAGAAGCTCGGGATTAAGTACTTTTCTATTTTTTTTTATTCACAGCAGGAATTAAGGATTCATATCCTTCGTCTTGCACATGTTCTAACTCTTTAAGCTCCATTTTCCTGGGGAGCATGAACAAGTGCTCAGTGCTAACCCTGCCCTGGCATACTTCCTGAATTGTGTCCATAGGTCAAACTTATATCTTATGTGGTAATTTCCAAACTGCAAAAGCAGTACTTTGCCTCTTCTTTGTCTTCCCTTGTATCTTCAGACTATCCAGGAAGAGCACACAGGACAGTGAACTTTCCCCACCCCAGTAACTCCTTTAAGGTATTCCTAATTACAGAAGTATTAATCTTTTTTACTCCATTAGTGCATGAGTGTAGATAACTACCATTTCCTATAACGTATGTGTGTATATTAAGATGCATTTTCTAGTCAAAGTGCATGAATAATGCCCTCTTATGGCAAAATTTAGAGATTTCAAAAAATTTATTTGGTCTAAGATCATTTACAGGACAAACTGATGGTCAGAAAAAAACCCCAACCAAACACTTATCCTGGAAAGAAAAATAATTATAAAGAAAATTATGCTGCACATGATATTCCAGTCATAATGTGTTACACTAACTTTTCCTTCTTTATGCTTCCTCTACATCTCTAATATTTGAGAGGAAAAATTTGTCTCAAAAGCATTTTTTTAACAACTAGGATAAAGAACTAATTTTTAGCACATTTTAATGAGTGTTCTTTGGCAACTGCTATATTAAATTGAATGTACATAAAACAAAGAGCAAGCATGTATTACACATATATTTATTGATACTGGCAACAAAGGATTTAACTGATTTCTGGAAGTGTTTGTAACATAAGTAAACTGTAAGAAATTAACAGGCAAGAGTGCATTGAAATATTACTGAAAATTTTTATCTCAAATTTCCAAATAGTTTGTGAATATATTAAGATAAATTTGAAGTTGTACAAGTAAGTGTTTTAAATGTTAGCAATAGCAAAATAGCAAATAATGTTTTTAATAAATATTTTGTATCAATATAGTGTTTATCTTTTGACTTTTTGTACTTCTAATTGACTTTGAATAATGGGCAATAAATAAATAAATAAATAAATAAATAGAATTTAGTTAAAAAGACTATATCTTTTAAATTTTTTTGTCTTTTTGGCTTAAAACAAACTATTGCTAATAGATTCAAATAAAGATTCAATTAACAGATGTTCTGGAGACATTTATATAAAAAAGATAAATATTTAGTGGAATGTTTATGTTGCTTAAGAAAAAAAACATTAAGCATAGGCTCACTTGAAATTGCAGTTCTTTCAATAAGCCAAGAACCAATTTAAAGCAAGAGAAACCTTTTATGACAGCAGATTCTGAGGCTTGGTTCATAATGTGAGATGTGATGCTGTATTTTGGGTGCATCAGATGCTGTATTTTGGGTGCATCAAATGCTTCCATGAACCCTGTGCTAACTTTAAGTAGGCAACTAATAAAATAATAGCAATAAAGTGGATTTCCAATCCGTAATAGCCAATAAATACATAGGTCAGAGTCTATGGCTACGTCTAAGCCCTTTTTTAACTAATAAAATTTGAGTTTAAACTGATGACTTAATGTTATTTTAAATTAACCCACATCCTGGTTGTCCTGAGGCCCTAAAACCATATAAAGAACTCAGCAGACTCTCTTAAACTCCACTGAACACACGTTGCCCTCATCAGCTTCTACCACCCAGGCCAAGAGTTTGCTTTGACTTTTTATGGAACACACTCTAATGAATATCACAGGGCAGGTTTCAAGAAAGGTTTTGATGACTGAAGTATGACAACTTAATATACTGCAAAAGGCAATTTTAGAGCCTCTCACAACATCTATTGCACTGACAGTGAAAAAAGGAAAACAGAGCCCCCATCCTTATGGAATCAAGAGCATTTGGAGGCACCTGTGACAAAGGTTTCTACCTCAGCAAAGGCCATACTTCCTGAGACTTCACACAGTCAAGAAAACAGCACAGAACACAATCAAAAGCACAGCTTCAATTTTATCTTCTCTAGGAGGTTAGAAGAATGCAGTGGTATCTATACAACAAAGAACAAAATGATCAGTATTATACCTAAAAAAGATCAGTACAACCCCAGCCGTACCATGCTGATTGCAGAGACAAACCTTGCCTCATGGCAGACAACATGACAGTCTGTTTGAGAAATGGGGATCAGTTTGCTGGAAGCAAGGATGCATTCCTTAATGCTGTGGTAAAGAATTACAACTTGAATTCTACATTCTCAATGTTTTCCACCTTGGGGAAATTATAGGGTACATTGAATTTACAGAAAAATAGCCAATGCTTCTTCAGTTTTCTCAAGAAAATGGAAGAATGGTCATACTGGGTTACTTGAGAGATCTGGTTTGAAGATTCCAACCCCACTGAGAGCTAGGACATAAGGCAAAAGGATCAGACTTGATTTGTAGGAGAGAAGATATCTCTGAGGTCAGTTCCACTCCTCAGCATTCTCTGGTCCCATATGCACAGACCCTTGAAATCTCCAGGGGACAGCAGGCATTATTCAGATTGCTTCAGTCAATGCTCTGCTTGGCATGTATGCTTCAAATTACAAACTTTTAAAGCAGTTTTGCTCTTCTTTCATCTGGAGACTCAAGTTCTTTTATTTCTTCCTTAGGGAGACTAAATGAGACAGTGGCCAAGAGGACATGCTTAGGGAAGGACAAGGCATACACAGAATGGTCCTTCTGCTCCTCTTCTGAAGGAACAGCCTGCAGAATACAAACAATTTGTAGTGAGCACTTAGCTGGCAAATACCGTTAGTGAAGCTTAGTCTGTGCTTACAGAGAATAAAACAAATCGAAGACTGTAAGGTATGCAGTCATTATTCTTGATTTGAAGATGAAGGATGCTGGGAAATAGGACTGTGCTGCTAAATTATCTGGGACCAGACTGAGGGTGGCTGGTTTTCTATAATCAGCTTGTTGGAGTGTGTTTCAAACCTAAAATGAACAGGAAAAACATCATAAGCCTTCCTTTACTTTTTTATTTATTTAAAAAAAAAAAACAGTAATTCACATAATGTCCTATGAACACTGAAGCAGCCGAATCAATGACAAAAACAAACCTTTCCAAAAGTTCCTTCCAACAGAGTGAGAGGGCTCCCTTGAGTGCTGTGAGCCCTGCAGATGCAGCAATGAATCAAGTACCAGTCTGGAGAGTGGCATGTGCTGGAAGTGGCCATGACACCCAGGGCCACGTCACTGCCCCTTCGATCCTGCAGCAATCTCCTTTGCTTGCCTTCCCTCCCCTCCCATCTCTGTTTGTCTGCTTGGATAAAAAGCTCCATAACTGCTGCTGCCTTATTTCTCTGTGTGTTTATAGAATTCCTTGCACCATATGACTTCCATTCCAAGTACTTCCAATGCACAGATTACACATTGTTGCATCCTCTATGCATTTTTGCTTTCTTCTATTTGTAGCTTGCTTGGCATGAAGCCATCCTTGGTTCATCAACAACCCCTTCCTTTCTTTCATTCAAGTCTTCGTAATTCATATTCTTACTCATCAACTTGCAAAATAAGGATGACTTGTTTTATTTGTTAAAAACTCAAACACAGCTTTGTGCAAGAACAGTGACTCTGGTTGTATCACTGACCTCATTTAGTCATAATGGCTAAAAAGTGGAAAATCTGACTAAAACACTGTCTTTCTCCAAGAAACAGCAATAATGTGGTTGCCTTATGAAAAAGGGGAAGCATGAAGGCCTGGTAGCATACTAGGAACATGCTCACATCTGTGTACAGGCACAGAAAGACTTATTTGATTATGACCTTGCCCAAATCACAGTCTCTTCAAGGGCAGAGTTACTGTGAAGTGCTGGTTCATTGGCTTCCAGGGAAGCCACTCAGAGAAGGATCTATTTAATGAGACAAGTGGACTTTTATCAAGCTAAGACCATAATGCTTTCCTCTGTTCCCATACAGGTAATAGTACTTCATTAACGTCGTTACACCAATCCTAATCCTAAGCACCTAATTTTTCCTAAACTCTGAAAAGACAAATCATCTCCTGAAAATGGACTTTCACAGAAACTTAAGCATTAAGAAGCAGACTGATTAATTCAGTTTGGCAGCTCATTGTTAGTTACATGCCAGCAGTTTTATAAGGCTGTGACCTTGGTGAAGAAGCTTCTCTCCTCATGACCAGTGTGACACTGACCCACCTGAATAAGGCCATGGACAAGTTAGGGCACACTATGTCCAAGGACCTGACACCATCTCTGACCACACAGTGGTATCACCACGAGCTTTATCGTTATTATCTCTTGAATCTTTGAACTATTCGTTGTGAAACAGAATATAAATTGCTATTCATATTAGCACACCTTCAAAACAAACACCTAGTAGCATTCCCACAATGAAGGGCTGATATATTTCACACTTTCCCTAGTTCTTGTAACTAAATGATGAATTAACTGGATTACCTAATGACCCTGCATTTCTTTAAGGTGATTTGACACTCATAAATGAGGGCAGAGAAAATAGATGTTAATAGCATTTTCTCTCATCACTTGGAATCTGGACATTTACTGTATACAGCATTCCTTTGATTTTTCAGGAAGGAATGAATTCCATTTGATGGTCACTTTATCATGCCTTTACTACATTTTTCTTTATAAGAGCTGGCGCTTGATCTTGTCTTGATCTGTGCTTGTGTTCAAAGCAGAATCTAATTATCAGGCCTGCTGATCTTCATATTGGCTAGTTGTTGCCAATCCAGTGAAATTATTTGGTTCTATTCCACTGTGCCGCCTTTAATCATCCAACTGCCTCTCAGAAGGTTCCTGTCTTTCTCCTCTTTATCATTCTTAGTTTCCTGCCTTCTTTTAAACCTGCATTCCTTCTGGTCCTAATGCTTCCTACAACATGTTCACTTCTTCAGGAGTTTAAAATCTAAGTCAGGGGAAACAAAACAAATCAAATCAAAGCAAAAAAACCAAACCAAAACAAATCAAAAAGGCCAACCTCCAAGCCTATATGGTAAGTAAACATCCAAATGCACTCTTGTCTTTCTTATTCCTGGCTATAGTTTGTGTTTAGGTCTAAAGCTAGGCCTGGGTCCATTAGGATGACTTGTTTGGGTAAGAAGCAAACACCATGCACAGATACAACAAAATCAGCTCTATTTGTTTTGGCCAGGGGGATTTGCTTCTCAGATCACATTGCAAGCGTCTCAAGTGCTCTGACTCCGAAGCTGAGTGAGGGCCTGACTCTGTCCTCACATATGTGGTGTGACCTGGAATAACTGCCCTTGGTTATAAATCTCATATGCAAGAAATCAGAACCAGAAGCAAATTGTACAACACATTGTACGCTTTGTGTAATAGAGGAATGATTAAAAATCAGCTGCAAAGCACAGTCCAACGTACTTGTCCTCATCCCCATGTTAGGCTGTAAAATACACAGCCTGGAAAGCAAGTGTCTTGCATACTTTTCATTTAAGTCACAGGGCTGATTCATGCCAGTAAATGCTGAAACCCCACCTCATAACTGGGAGAAGTAATTTCCATTCCATGAGTTTTGCTTGAAGCTAATGCAAGCTATTACAAAACACCTAAAGTAAAACTTTAACCATTTCTCTTAGCCCAGCTGTGAAGTTCAAACTGCTTTTTAAAGTTAATTATCATGCTCTGACCTGCACATATGCACGTTAAATACAAATAAATCAATATGGCAAGCTTGTTCTTGTTTCAATTTGCTTTTTAAAATTAGCATACTCTGGCTTTGCCTATCAGATATGAGTGTGATGGTATCTCACAGATTAAAGTTTTGCATTTGTCTCTTTGTAGTTCATTTGCTATTTTATAAGCCCAAAGTCCACGAGGGAGTGTTGGAAAGCCCCATAATTTTCCTCAGTGTTCCATTTTACCTTTTTATCTTCAATGCAGCTCACATATGTGAAGAAGAAGTGCAGACAGCCAGATGGCTCTGCAGTGTCCATACATACAAAATCCCTGACAAACACAAGTGACTTTAACTAATGCAGATGTTGATTCAGGCTTGAGCATATTCTTTTTTGTTCTCTTTTATCTATATTTTAAGGAGCATGTGTTTGTGCTCTTACCTAGAAAATTAGTACTATTAAGGAAAAAAGGGAGGGTTTTTTTTTTATCAAAGTAAAAATATTTGAGGAGGACAGACTCAATCATCATAAATTCTAATGTTGGCATTTCATGGTAACATTCCTTTTTTTTCTATGACTGGTATCGTCACCCATTACACATCTTCCCAAAATGTCCTAAAAGAGAAAATTTTTCGTATTTGGTCGGTGGTTTTCTGTGCATTTTCCTCTGAATCACCCTGCATAGATCACAGCAAGAGGAAGAACACTGGATTGGCTGATTCACTTCTGTTGCTTGGTGTGGTGATCTCTAATTGCACTTAGTTGTGGGGATTTTCCAAAGCAGAAAAGTGAGTTCTCCTTCTGCCAAGGCGCTGCTGTCAGACTGAGGCACTGGAACACCACCACAATTCAAGGATGAGCAGCATCACGTTCACAGCCACACTGCCTGCCCATGGAGAGAGCTGAGGGCTTAGTTTAAACCACTCTCTAGGACAGCCAGTGTTCACACATTTCTGTGTAGTCTATTTGTGTTAAGGAGGAGAACTGCAAGAGCATCAATGTTTTTAAGGATTTGTGATCTGGAGAGTTTGGTTCATCTGAAGGCATCAGCTAATTAATCTTCAAGACATGATCTGTAGTGGATCAAGCTTTTAAAAATTCTGGATCCATTTCTTTTCTAGCATCAACTGCAAACCTGACTCTTCAGTTCAGAGGAAGGACCATCCCATACTTTTGTGTCCTCTGGATAGTAAGTGCCATACAGTATTGGAATTTCTCGCTTGAAGAAAGCACTAACTTCACTAGCCTGGGGAGACAGTGTCTTTGAAATACGTGTGACCCCAACTCGTGCAGATGAGTTTTTACACAAAGTAACCAATAGACACAGGCCATAAAGACATCCACATGTATAGACAAAATTTGTTTAGTCAGAGTGCTGTATTCAGGCCACTCCCTGCTCTCTGGCTGTAATACCACCACTATTATTGACTGCTTTGGTTAGTATGGCCAGAGAGTGTAATAGTTGGAAACAAAACTGTAACTCGAGCATGTGCACATTCATTGTGGGTACTCGTTTACTTGCTAACATATTTCTGGCGGTGGGAGATGGCTCCAAGTGCATCACGAGATGTGCTCCCTCAAAGCCCTGCTGTGACAGTATGTTGCTGAGCAACCCACACCACCTCGACTGGATCAGAGACCATCTCTCAGCAAAAGAGAAAGTCTTGATCCAAAAGAAGTTTGCACCCAGCAAGTCAGAGCAGCACAGACAAGTTTAGGAAAGACAGTTTAGGAAAACCTAAGCTAAAACCGAAGCAGTGTTGGTTAGAAAATCCTTGTGGCTTTAATGGAGCTGACACCTTGGGTAAAATTTTCAGTGCTGGCCCGCTGCTGTAAGAGACAAATCTCACTAGATGGGAAAGACTGGTCAGTGCATCTTGGGGAAAACTGAGCTGGATCAAATACAGCTCCCAATCTCTGCAAAAAAAGCTTCTGAAAGCTGGGGTAAAACACCTGGATCTAACCGCTGTTCCAGCGCTCTCCTTACTCTTCTCCGCTTTTAAAGTTTTAACTAGAGGAAATAGTTCGAGGGGGGTGTGGGAGGGGGAAGAGCCCCCTCCGAGGGGTCTGGCTGTGACCTCGCTCCCGCCTCACGGCAGCCCGGTCTCATTCCCTCTTCACAGTGACACCTACCGGCCTCCGACCGCTCCCCGCATCCCTCCGCCCGCGCCCGCGCCCGGCTCTGCTCCCCGCCCGNCCAGCCCCTATTTGCTCAGCTAATGATGCACCGGCGGCCGCCGAGCCTCGCCTCGCCAGAGCGGCGGCCAGGGCAGGGCAGCGCCTGTAACTGGAAACCAGCGGCGGCACCGTCACCGCGCGGCCGCTCCATTCACTCCTAGGTGCGTAATTGCGGGCAGGGGAGAAGCGCTCCCTGAGCCTCAGGAGTCCACGGCCAGGATTATTGTACAGAGGAACCGGGAGTACCTTTGCAACCGCCACGAGGAGAGACTTTTCTTTTTTTTTTTTTTTTTTTTTTTTTTTTTTTTTTTTTTTTTTTTNNTTTTTTTTTTTCTCTTTTCTTTTATTTTTTAAATTTATTTTTCCCTCTGCCGTGAGCCAGGTTTGGAATTAAAATGTTCTGATAGCAGGAGTGGAGTCTATAAACTGATAGAAACCAGATAGAAGTCAGTATTACTGGTGCCTCCAATAGCCGGGTAAGCATAACTTAAAGTTCTCTTTCTTCACAGTAATAGATCTGAAATGTCTGATGGTTGAATTTTGCTGCTGTTCACAGATAGTTAAAACAAGGATTTCCAGATTGGCATAGTCCGTGTTTGGCAGGTTTGGGGTTTTTTTTCTCCTTCATATCTTTTCTTTCTTTTGCTGAATGATTTTCCTTACAGGATTTAAGGGTAGGACCCAGCCTGTAGCAGATGACACCTGCACAGCACTTCCTAGCAAAGCGATACTGTACTTTCCAAAAACCGTGCAACATGCTGCGAGCGACCTCCGTGGCAGGGAAACTTCACTACTTCACTTTCTTAGCGGTTTGTCTGTTTGTTTACACTTAGACTAGAGTGTAAGGACAGAAATGCAATTAGACGCTGCTTTTTGTCTGTCCTGTAAGATTCTTTAAAAGTACTTGCAAGGCTCTAGGTCTGTGTGTTGTCAGCAGAGATCATGTGCACTGGACATGCTGAATATAGTATCATGACTTACTGAGATAAATTCAGAGCTGGGATATAAGCCCAAAGCAAGAGTCAAACCTGCAATGAGCTGTCAGTTACCAGCTCTGTAAATCTCTGAAATTAAACCTATTTCCATTAGGTTACTCACATGTCAGACACCCTGAGGTACCTTTTTGGCACTGTATGCATTTATTATTTATGTGTCTAACAGCTGGGTAGGAACCATGCTGCTCAGCACTTGAATCTTATATTTGCCTGTCACTTCTGTGTTAATGGTGAAGATCTGCAATTTGAGCAATGAAATGTAGCAATGTTTCACTCCTCTAACTGATTACACTAGAATTGGCAGGAAGCATGAGAGTGGGAGGGAAAGAGAGCTTAAAAGGGTTTTTTATTCTATTATTGTTTCTTACAGTATTATTTAAAGGAAGAAGGAAAGCCACACACTTGTTCCTCTTTGACTTTTTATCTTTATTGCAAAGAAAGCATAGTGCTACTACTGTAAAATACTAATCCCATTGCATCTGTTAAATCACATGTTCTGTATGATTGGCTATTTATTTTGGCCTGACAAAGAAATTTTATTGGGATTTAATGCCATTTCTCTCTTAGAAGAGGAGTACGTTAAAGGATATCCCATGGGCAAGTCACCAGGTTTTAAATTTAAAGCCCACAAAGCAACATTAGTACCAGAGTTCGTGCAGCCTGTTTAAAAATTATTCTTGGCAAAATCTCTGCAACTATCATTTTATTAGTTAACAGACCCTTAGAGATAATTTGGAACTGTGCCAGAATGGATATGTTTCTCCTACAGACCCGATCTGTAGCTGGCAAATTTCTGACAAGGTTGTTTTTGTCAATTAGCAGAGTTGTAGAATTACTTGATCTTCGTGCGTCTCTTGGTACTCAGAGCAAATAATGAAGGAGAGTTTAGAGTGTGGGCTGCAGAGCTCTGTGCTTTCTTGCCTGCTCTCCTTCCCACCCCCAATTGCTGTGAAGTCCTCATGCAAAGAGAAGCCTTTCCAAGCGATGTACAGTGAGTGCACAGGGAATGACAGAGGTGGGAATGAGATACGGGGCTTTTACCGCTAAGGCAGTGGAGTGGATCCAGCCCAGACCGGGGCTGACCTGAAGTCATCCCTGCCTGACAGCTCATTCCTGCCCTGCTGGGGTGGTTACAGCCGGTTCTTTAAGGGCAGGTGTGAACCTCAGAGGGACAGGATGAACGAGCCTGTAGAAATATTGGCTTCCACTGGAGGGACTGTAGTGCTGGAGCAGAGCTGAGGTGAAGAACTGTAAGCTGACGGCACAGGTAACAAATCTCTTCATCAAATAAATGTATAGCCTTTAATGATATCTTCTAGCTGTAGGGGTTGTGTCTTTCAACGTTCTTCCAGTTACCAGAGAATCAAATATATCACCTGATTGATTAACTTATAAGTGGTGTCTAGTAGAAGGGCTGTTTACATTAAAAAGAAAAATATAAACATATAAGCAGTGAAGTAGAATGGGCATAAAATGATGGTGTTATGTATTCTCACTTTTGCAAGTGAGCTGACAAATTTGTTACAATAGGTGAAATGAAATTTGCATTTCACAATTTTTGGAGATGCAGTTTAGGAGCAGGTGTGATACAGATATGCAGTGCTCGGCTTCTAATGTTGGCTGGGTTTTTTGGATCTGGTCCAAAGTCCATTAGAAAAGCCACTTTCCTCAAGTGATTCCAGTGACCTCAAGTCTTTCCTGAGCTAAGAAAAGATACAGAGTTTTGGAGTGTTTTCCAGTTCTCTGAGATGCTCAGGCTTCTCAGCAGCTAACTCCTATAAAATGAAGGTTTCAGCAGATGTGCAGGAGGAGCAGCAGATGTATCAAGTGTAGCACACTGTCCAGCTCTGGGATTCTTAGTGCCCTGTGGAAGTCAATGAGAGTAGGTGTGTATCCCGAAAGGAGCTAGCCCAAAAAGCAAACGTTGACTAACAGTTTCAAGTGTGTTGAAATACTTTTGGTTTCATGGCTTTGAAATTAATGACATACATAGCCAGAACTTCTTCAAAGAAGAATTTGAGAGTGATTAGAGAACTCAGCTTACTAAAACTTAAAGCTCATTTCCAAGCACCTTTGATTTCAAATGTTAAAAGAAAATAAAAAAACCCCAAACAACCAACAACCCAAACCTCCCCCCCCACTAACATGAGAGAAAGATGTCTAAAAATATCAGCCAGATTTTTATTCATGAAACTTTATCTCCCGTCCTTGCTTTGCTCTGCCTTGACATTTAGTATAATTATATTTCCAGCAGGTGGAATTGCCTTCATTTTAAATAAACTGAGTCTATTGCTGTAGTCTGCCCTAGCCAAAACTTGGGCTCTGCTGGTTCTTACTAACAGGCAGAGAGTTCCTCTTGTGCCAGCACAGAAGACTGCTGGGGAAAACCACTTTCAGATGCACAAAGGAAAAACAGAAGTGCTGTACTTCCTTCACATCAGTAATTATGGCTTCAGCTGGAAGAGGCTTCCAACACAATCTTTCCATGCTGTTGTTTTAGCTCCACGAGCTTGTATAAGAAGAGTAATGTGATACCTCTCTCTTTCAGGTTTCGTTTCTTGGATATTAAGCTGCAAATCTGAAGAGATGGCGTTTCTTGCAGCAAACGTGTTGATTGGGATATTTATTTACTTCAGCAGTGTAAAAGGATCTTCCCAGCCTCAAGCAAGGGTGTTCCTAACGTTCAATGGTAAGAAAGAAGATAAACATTCTTAAACAAATATTATGATTGAACATTTTCTTCTTCCCCTTAAATTCAATAACTGAGTAGAAACTGGCTTTTGATCTGTGTCCACAATTACTATTTTTGGTTTGTGTTCCTGAGGCACCTGTCAGCCTAAATTTGATTCTTTTACCAGAATCTATCTATCTCTATAGATGCATAATTAATATATAATTAATAGGATTTTCTCTTTATTTTGAATTATTATTAATTACTAACAACTAAAGGTTTATTTCTTATCCTTAATTTTGCTTGGAACAAATATAACACATGGCATGTGGTGGAGAGTATTAATGATTTGAGTTGCTTTCATTTGGTGTCTAACTGAAACACTTGATATTCTGAAAATGAGGCTGCATCAAGTTTTACCAAAATAGTTAGCCAGGCAGAGTCCTTTGAAAAAATATCATTTCTTGTGCACTTTATGCTCTGTGTATTATGTACATAGCATGTAGCAATCACTGATGCCTGCATACTGCAAACCAGCCATGAAAATTACCATTCTCAAAAGAAAGTTTCTTTTTCCTCTGAAGTACTGAGCAGTACCTTATTGCTGCAATTACCCCAGTATTACTTTTAATGGTGAAGTAACTTATTCTAGTCTTAAATGCTGATTTTAACCACCACTCCAGAATGTGTGTGTCCTTCATCTTACAGCATCTATTAAAGCTGAGCTGAAACTTTCTATCACTAATTATAGGGGCACTGAGTTTTTCCATCCCCTCTGCCTTTTCTGTGATTGTCTTTGAAGCATGGGGTCTTGCTATTCCCTGCACCAATACTGTTTGCATTAGGATGGCTTCTGTGGGTGATTAGTGCAGAGATGCCCTGACACTGCCTTGGGAATATTCTGTGTGTTCTGAACAGTCTTTAAGAATTGCTTTAAAAATAATCAGAGTTAGTAAGTATCTCAAACTTCTACTTGCTACAATGATCATAACTATGTAAAACTATGTAAACATGAGACTGAGAGACATCCAGAAGGAGACTGCTAAGTTACCTTCCACAAATACCAACCAGAGTTTGAATCATTATGTTATAGAACATGCGGCCCTACATTGATGGATACAGTACTTAAAAGGTGTAAAATAGCATGGCACCAGTAAAAGCAATAGTAGGAATTGAGTTCCAAGGAGAACTCAAATGGGAATTCAAATGAAGAAATAAGGACAGGAATTTCTTTTCCTTGCTTAAAGACTGCACTGACTTTGGTGGAGTCAGTAGTGTTTTGGTGCAACTCAGTGCAGAAGCAAGTTTGGCTGTGGTCGTGTGTTACCTTGCAGGTTTGCCACAGTTATGCAGAACAGGCTGATTTAGATTCCCACATCATCTCCTTGGTGGCTGGCCTTGAAAGTAATCTTCCTGGCTTCCCCTGATCTCTGGTATGACCATGAAGTAGGAAGCATTCAGTTTTTGTTGTATGGAACCTTGTGAATGGGAAAGAATTGTAATGAGAGGCAAAATGTTTTAACAGAAACTCAAGAGATTTTGTTTTATCACAGGTATCCTGCAAGGCTGAAACAGTGAAACAGCCATAGGGCAAAAGACCCCAAACCTAATAATTAAAAAAAAAATACTGAATTGAAACCTTAGTTTCTCTGTGCTTCCCTGGAAGGAGGTTGTCCCTCCTTTCCTTTAGAAGGGTCTGTGACAGCTTTATGCTGCAGTGACCCCTTTGGTGAGGTTCTTGGGCCCCAAAAGCTCTGTCTCCTGTGCCAGCCCTGGGGACACAGCCTTACCTCACTAGTTCCTGCTGTAACCTGACTTGGCTGCCTTGGTTAGAGAAGCTTGAAATACTATCTCATTTTCTTAAAACTGACTTTCTACTTTCCCTAATACTTAACAGTCAACGTTTAAAAAAGAAATTACATTTTTAGGTCCTAAATTTTTATTGGGTCTTTTGAAGTCATAAAAATAAAAAATGAATTATGTTTTGTAATATGAGAAGGATGTCTGAAATAAAAAGTTAAGCTTTTTGTGTAATATATTAAACAGAAGTTTTATTTTTAAACCTGATTTCCAGATGGTAAGAAACAACCTTCATTATGTGAAAACATGTTGCAAGTTGTTGTATATACCAAGGTAATGGCCCTACCTGTAGTATGAACTTTTGCTCTGTAAATCTTTGTTTAGTTACATGAGTAGAGATGTAATAGAAAATGGTGAAGCTTTGTATTGTTCTCTAGCTAAGTGCGACAACACAGTCTTTCTTTATAAGCTGCTTCATAATTTATTGTTTTTAAATCATGTAGAAATACCAAGTTATTTGGCAGTTTCCTTGCCCTGAGAAGCTGTCAGATTTTATGGAGAATTGTCACTCTTTTAAAATGCATCATTTGAAAATAAAACCATAATTAGGACTCCTTATGTTTTAAATGGCATTAGACAATAAAGACAAGTCATTCAAGCTTAGGGTACTTACATGATATTTTTCAAGTTCTGAATTGGATTTGGTGTCTACAATTACATTGCTAAGTGTTGGGAGTAGAGTGTATACAGGAGGAGAAAATGAGTGATGCTTTTTAAAGCTAACCTGCTCCTTCAGGATCAAGTCAATTGAGCTTATTCACATTGCAGCATTTCTCATGGGAAAATCCAGCAAGTATCTTGACCTATTCTGTTTTTCATCAGGAAAGATAAAAATGCGAATCATTTGAATCATGGGCTGCTTTTCTCTTTGCCACCTACTTCATTAAGAATCAAATGTAATTAAAAAGTGCGCCTGGGTAATACCTCAAGAGCCTGATAATAGGGATTTTGCAATTAACTTCAATGGATGAAGGACTGCAACCCTAACTTCTATTTTTGAAATCAAAAGCCTGGCCCCTTGTCTAATTAAAATGTAGTTCATGACTTAGCTGAGGTTGTTAACTGTGCGTATGACGTGAGTGTGGAACTTACCGCTGTCTGCGCCCTGCGTGTCTTGAAATTGCTGTGCTGTACAGAACCCCGAGGCCTGATTCCTATTGCTTTGCACCTTGTATAGCCATTTTCTCAGCTGAAAGGAAAGGTCAGGCTGCAGCTGAACTGCTGCTTTGCTCAGGTGAACATGGCTATACAGGGCCTGTGGAGAATCAGGCAGAGGGGCTCTTCGTGTGCCTGGAGCGATTTTGCATGACCTAATAGTCCTGTTCCACGGTGATGGCTCAAACCACTGGTACTTGTACCATGTCTGCACTTGAAGAGCTACTGCAGCTGAAGAAAGAAAGATGGCCTCAGGTTTTTCTGATTCTGAAACGACAAAGATGTGAAGCCTGTGGTGCAGCAGGTGCAGCAATGTTGGGAATCATCTGCTGTGTTCTTGTTGAGCATGCAGGAGTGAGGGAACCTGGGATGGGGGAAGCAAGGGATTCAGCATGTTTCCCTACACTGTTAATACACTGTTCCCCCTCCTGCTGCCTTCTCTGCCTCCTTGTCCCTGGAATAGATCTTTTTTAATCTACTTAAATCACCTATCGTAATTTAAAGCGTCATAGTTTATTTTCTCTCCATAGCAAAAGACTTACCTTATCTCTTTATGAACTATCAAGTGTGGTGCCTGTGGTTTCTCAAGCTCCATGCATTCCTCCTTGTTACTGCACGTTCCTGAACAGATAATTGGGAGCTGTATCCTTCAGTCTTCAAGGAAAAAAAGCCTTTCTGAAATCAGTGGGAGCATTACCAGAGTAAGGAAGGAGGTACTAGACTCCAGGTTAATGTCAGGCTTTCTTCAGTACAACTCACATTTACTTTTTGGGTTTTGTTGCAGCCCTGAAATGCTGAGCCATACCATTTCAGCATCAAATTCTGAATTGATTGAAGCAGATACAATACTGATTTTTTTAAAAATACACTCAAACCAACCTTCTTTGGGATTTAAATTTATATGGTGATACACAACCTAGTGATAATTTCACAATTTACTGGGAACATTTAATGCATTCCTACCTCAAATAGGTCTGGTCTAGCAGATATTTCCCATGCAGATTCTCCTATTGTCTGCAGTGAAAATTCCATATGAGAAGTGGATCAAGGCTAATTTGCAGACGGTTTTGTTCTTCTCTTTGTTATAAAATTACTAGAACACGTAAAGAACTTTTAAGAAAGTATCAGTCATATTCATTAATGACAATTAAAGTGCATAAAATGTCACCAGAGCAACAGCAGCACTTATTCAACTGTCAACATATTTTAAAAGATTTAATGCAACCCCTGTGGTTACCCTCAAGGAAAAATAAAGGAACTGAGAACCATTTTCCTTGAGCTCTTGAGCAACAGCAGTACAACTTGTTTTTAAACAATCCCTCATTGTAATGTTAATGTTACCACAGTTAATAAAAAGTTCATTTATTATTTGGGAGACTTTGTGCTGATGACAGTCTAGTAGGCAAAGGTTTACGCTCATATAGTTGATTGGATCTTTTTTGGTGTCCATGAAATGAAAGATATTTACAAAATGAAGTAGATGTAAAGCATTAAAAGAGGGAAAAAAAAAAAAGGAAAAGGAGAGAGAAGAGATTCATAGCTTAATTTTGTTTACATGCAGAATGCATCTTGAATGTTCATATAGTTACCTAATTTTCAGGAAATTGTGAGTAATATTTTCGAAATTAACTGATTAGTGGCTCTCACAGCTTCATGGATCTTATGTAATGTTAATTTATAAAGTGTTGAACATCAACGATGTGAAAATATTTCCAATTTAATAGTCTCTGACTGGAGATCTAAAATCTTTATTTGTATACATCCAACTAAAATAAAATTATTTTTCATCTTTAGTAGCAAAGATGTGATTTTTACAGGTTGTTATAGAATCACAGAGTGTTAGGGGTTGGAATGGATCATAAGGATCCCCTGACATGGGCAGGGATACCTCCCACTAGATGAGGCTGCTCAGGGCTTTATCCAGCCTGCCCTTGAACACTGCCAGGGCTGGGGTATCCACAGTCTCCCTGGCAACCTGTTTTAGTGTCTAACCACTCTCACAGTACAAAAATGCTTCCTGATTTCTAACCTGAATTTCCCCTTTTCAGTTTGTGCCCATCCCTCCCTGTCCCATCACTACAGTTCTCTGCCTTCTCTGTAGCCCCTTCAGACACTGCAGGTTGCTGTGAGGTGGCCACACAACCACCTCTTCTCCAGGCTGAACAGCCCCAACTTTCTCAGCCTGTATTTGTACAGGAGGTGCTCCAGGCTCCTTATCAACTTCATGGCCTCCTCTGGGCTTGCTCCAACAGTTTCAAGTCCTTCTTATGTTGAGGACACCAAAACTGTGCACAATATGGAGTCTTGAATTGACAGCTTTGGTTGTTCCTAAAGACAAATGACTAACTTACAAATTATAATCTTTGGGGGTCATTTTTAGACTTCTGTCTTCTCGTATTTTTTTTCCTGCTTTTTCATTTGTGTTTCTTTATTCCTCTGTTAAATAAACAGAGGCTTAATGCAATAAATCATGTATTGAAATTGATTTGCTTGAATTGGCTGTTAAAGGAAGCATTATGTATAACCTTTGTATTCTTTCAAGAGTTGCATGGGTAAAGGTTTTACATGCCAAATGATGTTGAATCTGCTTATTTTCATGCTCTTGTTCAGTGGCAGTGTCATTGAGTTGGGTTCACTGTCATGATTGTTGACATGAATGTATAGGAGAGGATAATTTTTTGTTTCTGTATTTAGTTAAATTGTGCCATGTGATTTGACTTCAGTTATGAAAATGGTCATATTATAAAGCTGAAGTCACAGGTGGCGTTTGGTCCAGTTCTGTGTTTGTGCTTTAAAATTGCTGTAAGTGGTACCCTCATGGGAAAGCACAAATAAGTATGGCTTCAAGGTAGTTAATTACCAGGCAACAAAGGTGCCTGATGATTAACAAAGGTAGTTAATTATGAGGCAGAAAATTATCAGCCTACAAATTTTATCCTGCTCTTGGATGAAGAACTCATCTGAATTTGAAAAAATTTGTGAAGACTTGTTTTTTTCTTGCACACCAATAAGTAGATCTGTTATCTAAGAGATGACTTACCTCCTTTAATCTCCTTATGTTCCTGAACTCAGTCAATTTGACCTGTATCTGACCCAGCCCATGGTTTTGTTTGGTTTTTTTTTATTTTGGTATGGAAAAATCAAACTTTATCTTAGAACATTTTGACAGATTCTTCACATCTTGGCGTTCTCTGCTTGTCATAGAAGAAAGCAGCTTATCTTGGCCAATTCCACTGCTCTGTCATTACAATTCTTCCTTGTGTTGCCAGTCCAAGGCAAATGCTGAAGTCTCTACGTAGGCAGTTATATTGCCATTATTCTATAACACATCTTCTTTTTATGTTTAAAAAAATGTGATGAGAGAAATGGCACAGACATTTCTAATGTCCCATTTTTACAGGATTGTTCGGGTACCAGTAACAAGAGCTCCTCTGTGAGCCATTTCCATACTGGATGAGCTCACAGTGCACTTTGATATGTAGTGCTGCACAAGCCTTTTTGTGTATCAGATGTAATTAGTGACGTGACTCACAATAATTACTCATTTTATTGAAGTGCGTTGACTGAGATCCTGCCATGAATAAATACATAGACCAAGAATTTACCCTGTTATTTGAGCTGACTGTTCCCTCAACATGTGTGTTTTGTTCTTTTTGGTGCTGACTTTTCAGAGTTCTCAGTAACACTCCTTAATAAAAAGGTTAGGTACTGTTTCTCAGGGAAAGGTCTTTGTCTTAGGGACACAGTTTACTGATTCACAGTGCAGCTCCTCAGCTCATCTCCTCTCATCTTACATGCAGACAGCAATGGCTCAGCAGACACCAGGTTAAAAGCAGGCTGTATGTTTTTCCCTATTCAATTGATTACAGAGTTGAGGTCTCAGGGATGCAACTAAGGAGTGAAACGTGCTCCATTACCTGTGTGAATCAGGGTGATGCTGGATCTCTCTTACTGGGAATCAAGATAAATGTGTGTTTTGAGGAATGAAGAGAATGATTGTGATTAACAGAGGGTTTACACCATTCCTCCCTTCCCTTTGTGTCCCCATCCTTATTCAGTGCAAACCTGGTACAATTGCATTTGCATCATTACCTCATCTGCCCCTGACATAGCTTCTTCCAGGAAGCAGATATGCAAGTGGTGACTTACTGGAGCTAAGGCTCAGTATAACAATGGAAAGAAGATAAGTAGTGATAGCTGTGCCTCTCCCATGAAACTGCTCTGGAGCTGAGACCATCATCCCTTTAGAGAATTTAGCTCTTGATCTTATCTTTGTGAATGTCAGGCTAACTATTTCTCCTTGAGGAGAAGTTTCTTGATTCTTTTGTGGGTAAGGTTGGTGGAGGTTTTGTTTCCTGCTCCTTTCTACAGCAGTATTTGGGATATTTCCAGCTGCAACTCTAACCCAGCAAATCAGTTCTGCAAAAGTGAGTGCTGCAAAGGCTCCTCAATTACCACAACTAATACCCCAGATTATATGGAGATTTTTTTTTTTTCAGAAACACAGTACACATAGTTTTAATTTATAATCTTAGAGTGCTTATATTCCAAGGCAGCATTTTGAAGACATGTCCTGCTGCCATCTTACATCTTATGTACAAGAAACCAGGCCATGGTATTTCATCATTATCAGGAAAGGAAAAGAAAACAATTCTGGATCTCTTTATCAAATCACCTTGAGAGAAAAAAGTCTCTGGAAAATATTTCACCAGTACACAGCTCCAGTGAGTGCTGTTGTGGAGTCTCAAGAAATGCAGGATGTATTGGGACCTCTTTGTGTTATTAGGGAGAAGTGAATTTCAGATCTGTGAATGCCCTCAAATCCCTGTGAGCTCAGAGACTGGACTGTGAGCATCTTCCAGGGCTGAGCTCTTAATTTGTAATTTGGCCAAGCGCTATATATCATTTTTAGTGACATTGATAATGCTGAGGAAGGAAGAATGGTTTTGGGTTTGGTTGGGGTTTTAAAATTTTTATTTAGGGTCTGTAACTAAACACTTAATATAAAATACATCCTATTTTTATGAGAAGGTTTTATTTCCGGTAAAAGTTCCAAATGCAAATATGATTTCATGAAATGCAGTTTTTAGTGATAGAATGAAATGAATACCCAGATTTTTGAACTGTTCTGCTTAATCTTACTCACTGCTCTGGAATAAATGATTGCCTCACCAAAATTATCTTCTAGAATGTGAATGAGGAGACATCACAATCAGCTGGGACTGCCAAGTTTCTTCATGGAAAAAAAATGCATATTGGCAGTTGCTTCTATTTTTTTTTTTTTAATAATTTAAAATTAAACTTAAACCAAATTTTTTCAAAAATTAAACTGAATCCAAATTCTTTCAGTTACAGGCACTGCTTTCAGACTATAAGAAGCTCAGACTAGAATTCCAAAATTTGAAAAGGAAATGTTTTTAGAATTGCATGGCAAATGGGTGATGGATTAAAATTCGCTTTCAACTATCATCTCAACTGTTGTCTCCTTTTAGAACTTCCTTTGTAATTTCACAGTTCTGATATTGCTCTGAAATGCAGCTGAAAAACACAAAGTCTAGTAAGTCCTTCCCTGAGAGTAATAAGCTTTCTCAGTTACCTGTTCTCTTTATAAGTTGCTGTTGTTTCTTAGAATTTTTTTCTGTTGCTTAATAGCATTTCTCTTTACCATTCTTAATGAAAAATATATTTATTTTTAAAAACTTTGGGTGGTGCAGAATAGATATTTATGTCAGCTCAGAATCAATTAAATTGGACAAACATTTGTCTTCTTTTAACATCTGTGTAAACCAGACTAAATCTCTGAGTCTCCCAGCTTAAAGGAGCTGCAGAGTTAGATTTACAGGCATAAGAGAAATATGCAAGGCAAATGTCCAATCCCTCATTTAGCTCAGTTGGCTGGGAATAATGAGCTTCATTTTCTTTCCTTCTCATCATGCAGTTTTGAACAGCAGAAGGAGAAGTACCATGGTATATATGCACACCACAATTGATAGTGCAGCAGGGAAGAAAGGGGAAGATAGTAACAGTAGATGTATTCATAATCCTGCAGTAATTTATTTTTAATGAAAAAAGGCATGTGTATTTAGAACAGTGTCATAAATACATCAGTACGAAGCCTGCATCTTCTGTTTGTTGATCCCAAGCATTTTACTGGCTTTGAACCTAACACTGATCCAGAAACTCTTTGAAAACAGCTACTGGTCTCAGGAGAGTGGATTTTCCTTGTCCTCTGAGATACCCACTGAGCATAGCCAGCCAGGGAATGAAACACTGTCTTTTCCTTGGGTCCAACACTGTCACACACCTCTCTGGCCCTTTTGGTGCACTACAACATCATGACGTGTACTTTCTATAGTCCTTAGAAAGCCCTCCTTGTCTGGAATAAGCAGCCTGCATGCCTCTCATTGCAGTTTCCTGAGACAGTCTCTGCGTGAGTATGTTGAGTGCTCTTACGAGGCAAATATCAAAGTAGAACACAAAAATATGAGCACTTGCACTTTCAGAATGGCACTTTCTGTTTGTTTTAATATCAACCAATTAAGATGTTATTTTCAAGGAGAGGCTTGGCATTTTTTCAAAAATTTACTTCTTGAGGCCTGAAAAGGATTTAGTTGGCATGAAGAAGTGATCCCAGGCTTAGGCTCTTCGATGGCTTCAACGTGAACACAGCTGGAATTTTTTAAGCTGATTCGACTAAAAACCCACTTCCTGCCACTGTTGAAAATAATGCACTATAATTTTTTTTTTTCCTAAAGCAGACAAACCTACAGCAAAGACAAAAGAGTTTAAAGCCCCCATGAGGTGTTTTATTGTGGTTTGCATTAGGGAACTAAAACAGTGCACACACAGCTATTAAAAATGAAAATGAATATGCCTGTAAAGCCATTACTTCTTACTTAATAACTTATCATCTTTGTAGCTTTGGTAACCCTCTTTAAAATGAGAAGGGTGCAAGCCATTCATTACTGAAGTAGGAACATTTTTTTTTTCACTTACGGATACTTGCAAATGTAAGACTTTATTAGACAAAATTTTGAAAAGTAAAGTAGGTAAAGAATCATTTGTCAGTAATTTTTATTCCATTGAATGTTCTTTAAGCTCCCTCTCTGCTACTTCCTGATCTCAGGTAAATGTGTTCTTAAGTTCACACCAACAGCTGAAAGGCTAAGCTGCATAAAATGGCAAAAATAATGTGAAGCTTTCATATGCAGTGAATATACCACTGTCTGCACAAGCAGTGCTCAGAAAGTGAGCTAGGAGAAGACTTACAAACTTGGCCAGCATAATTTGGCCCACCAGCCAGGTCCAGTAAACCAGAGACTTTTTTCATCTCATCCCATTTTTTTTCCTTTGAGACAAGGGAGAATCTGCTTGCACAATATGTGATGAATTCATCCTCCCCAGCACCCAGAAGGTGAGCAGTGGGTTCATGAAGCATTACCATGGCCCTTACTGAAGAGAAAGGACATGAGTCTTGGGCATTTTTGTGTATATATGCCCCTGGAGTAGTTAGAGCAGGCTCTGGGGAAGAGGGGCAAGCACAGGAATTCAGCATCTCCCCAGCAGCTGGGGAGAGCAGAACGACCACCCTGCTGCAGGGGCCCTGAGGAGGCTTTTATAGACAAAAGCTGTGCCAGCTGAATCAATACTGGGGCAAGTTTCGTACCTACTGTGGTAATTTACAGAGATGTGTTGGATGGGGGAGATGATCCAATAGAATTAGTTAGAAAAAACAAACTAGACAATCTTTCTTGAGTTGGATTTTTTTTCTTTTTGCAGTTACAGGAATCTGCCTCAGATGATGACTTAATTTCCATTTGCTATTAAAAAAATAAAAATTCTGTTCCAGATTCTCAGTGTCATTGCCAAAGAACTTTCCTTCATAAAAGCATTCCAGTTACATGCAGCACTGCACTCCAGTGATGAGATCCCTCTCCATTACTACTACTATTATTATTATTATTATTATTATTATTATTATTATTATTATTATTATTATCATTATTATTACTACTACTACTACTACTACTACTACTACTACTACTACTACTACTACTACTACTATTTTATTTTTGGTTTTGTTATTACTATTATATTTGTCCTCCTACCCAGTGCATTTTTATGGGTGCTGGTGTTTTGGTACTGAGTATATTGGTATTGGAGTCAAGCATTGAATGGTGGTTATGAGACAGCCTGTCCTTCTCCTTGTCCTCTCTTATCTTGTTCTTAAAGAGGTGAAAGAATTCTGCCTGGATTTTTCCAAGAGGGAAGCAGCTGAGTTTATTCTTTTTACTCTGTGTGGTGATGGTGACAGACCTTTGCTTTAAGGTTATTTTCTTTTGCACAAGGGGACAATGGCATGGCCTGACAAGTTTATGGCTTGCTTATGGCTATTGAAAGCTTCCCTAGCCAGCTGGAGATCCCTTTCAGATCGGGTTGGATGTGAGAGAAAACATGTAACGTCTAAGATCAATTAAACTTGAGATTGTGTGTCACACCAATAAACCACTGCACTCTGAATAAACAAGGTGGCCACTCACTGTTTACTGTTCCCTTTGCTTATTTTTCCAGCACTGTGTTTCTGATAGCCCCAACCTGTTTGCTGAGCAGCTTAAAATGGGTTTTGCTCAAAATAGGCCTAATTCTTAGCTGACAGGTATAAGTTCTATGTGGAAATGTGTTAGAGAGGACTAGCAGATTGCAGGACAATTTTTCTCTAAAAGGCCCTTTAAAGAAAGCAAATATTTATCAGTGGAGAGTGAGGGGGTGACATAGAAAGCACTAGGAGGTGAAAGGGGCTTGTAGAGATTACTCACAGGCAGAAAATACTGCGCCCCTGCTCACTTAGTAGGAGAACATTCAGCCATAATGTCTGCTCCAGAGGTAATCTCCAGTTCCTTTGAAGCAGCCTTCAAATCTGATACCAGATCTTGTGTTGAAGAAAGTACACATGTTCTCTTTAGGCTCATTTAGGAAGCAAAATGCTATTTTTTCACATAGGAATGGAGCATAGTTCTGGACTACTGTATCATTTACGTGTTAAAGTTTTCTGCAGTCATGCCAATTTATCTGTTTTGATTTGTGAAGATGAAAGTTCAGGGAGAGAGATTGTTCAGTTTTGAACCCTCACAGCATGAGAGGTTCTGGCGAAATAGGGGCCACAAGGCTGCTGTGTGTACTGGAGCACATGGTAAGCAGAGTTTCTTCTCGTGGTTTTCTCATGGGGACAGTCAGACTCTTCTTACCAGTACACAGTGACATCTGTTTAGATGGACTTTTTTCCTTTCTTGTTTGTTTGGTTGGTTGTTTTGGTTGTTTTTTTTACTATAAGCATACTGAGACATTGGAACAGGTTATTCAAGGAGACAACAGACTCACCTCTGCTCCTGGTATTTGTATCTCAGCTAGATGAGGCCCTGTGCAAACCCAGCTCACCTCAGTAGGTAGCCCTGTTTTGAGCGGGATTTTGGCTGGCACAACCTTCAGATGTCTTTTCTAACCTGCTTGTTTTGTGCTTGTGTGATTCTATCAGAGATCAGCAGGTGTGAGTCCTAAGACGCTGCTATCTATTTTGGCAGTGTTTCCAGTACAGCTTATCTATTAAAGTATTTCTGAAGAAGAAAGTTAGCTGCTCTCGAAAAAGTCAGAAATTTGACCCAAATGACCTGGCATTCTGTGTGCCTTTCTCCACAATGAAAGCTATAAACACTTAATACCAGGAATTTTTATTTAGATGCCTACTGCAAATTATTGTGCCTGAAGTGTGTATTTCCAAGAGTGAAACATGGCATGTTGTGTAAATTGCTTTCTTACTGTAAGAAATACAATAGATTTCCCTGGTGTGGAGGGGAAAATCATGGGTTTGTGTGATTTGGTTGAATGGTAAAATATAACGACTCCTCTTCTAAGGAATGGCAAAAATCTTTGATATGCAGCTTTACATGGAATTATATGAGGACAATGTCATATGATTCCATGTGCATTTTCTGTGCATAATCTCCTTTTTTCTCTTGTTTAAGAAAAATAGGTTGCTTTCTTTTTAAACTGATCTTGTTCATAATACGATTAAATCAGTATGTTATGATGGAGCATGCAGTATGTAGCTAAATTAATAAATAAATTTAAATAAATTTTAAATAAATTCCATAATAATTCCATTTATTTCTTTTTGAAGTTCTACTGAACTCCTTTATTACCTTTATTGCAAGTCAGAATAAAGGTTAAATTATATAAGTAGCACTTCTGACCATATTTCACAGTATTTCATTTGGTCTCAGAACAGATACTAGTTCTGGTTCTAGTTTATTCTCGGAGTTTGTGTGTGTGTAATGTTACATAGAACAGATAAAGCAGACTTGTATCTTACATGCTGTGCTTGAGGAGGCATACATGTCTACTTCTGGGAAAATTTTATGTTATCTGATATACTGCAGGTGTATAGCAAAAAATGTTTGCTAAAATATGATAAAATGGCAAGTCCAGTTAAAAAATTCTAAATTACCTGGCCACATCCTGTTTTGAATGCATACATGCTAAATTTGTCCAAGCTATTGTATTTTCTTTCATTTGAGTGGCTGAATTTGCATGCTTAAGCTCTGTTCTTTAGTAGTGTGTGTGCACACATACACAACCAGCACAGAAAAATATCGGTAATGTGATACATACTTCTGAGCTTAAGCTTTTTCAGTCTTCTGTTTATCCTGTAATATTTTGAATATTTAATAAATTCATTAGAATTGTATTGATTATTAGTCTGTACAGACTTAGGGAAGATTTTTTAGCCTCTTTGCAAGCACGTACTAGTCTCTGACTGGCATTATTTTTCAAAGTCCCTCTATTGTTCCTGTCTGTCCCAGGATCATGGAGTCTTGTGGCTTGAAAGGGACCTCCAGCCAACATCAGGCTCAAAGCAGGTCTGATTAGATCAGGTTGCTTTGAGACAAGTCCACTTAAGTCTTTAATAACTACAGTGGTGGAAATCCCACCCTTTAATATCAATGTTCCAGTAGCATTCCAGCAGGTCATTTTACACATAAGTAAGAAGAGTAATTCCCCGTCCCTGAAAGTGTTCCAGGTCAGATTGGATGAGGCTTTGAACAACCTGGTTTAGTGGAAGATATCCCTGCCTATGGCAGGGGAGTTCAAATTAGATGATCTTTAAGGTGCTTTCCAACCCAAACCATTCTATGGTTGATTCTAGGATTTCCTCTTTTCATTTGCTTTTAAAACTGAAGAAAGTCAGTTTTGTCATGTTTCCATGCAGGCCATGTGGTCCAGAAACTTGTATCTTTTCTTTGGCTTATTTTCAGTCTTGGAAAGTGATCCTCCCATTCTAATGGTGAGTTGCTCACCTCAGTCTCTGCTCACCATCTCTTCACCCTTCTCCAGGTTCATCTCTGCATATAAAATGAACAGTCTGATTTTGTGTCTATTACAATAGTTCATAATTCAGCCATTTTAAATCAGTATAAGGACCACATATCTCTCTTTGTAAATACTTTCTGACTATTAAGTTGTTTTGGTGTCCATTTGGGGAAGAAAAAGGAGAATTTTATTAGCCTCAGTGTGGTTAGAGTCAGTTATTGAGGGTTTTTTTTCCAGACAAGGTGAACAAATCTTTTGAGTGCCCATGACAGTTGTTGAGGTTCTTGAAGCTGTTTGATGATATTATGAGGAAATCACCTGCCAGCCATTTTTAGACGATTTTTTATACAACTCTCTGAGGATACTCTGATTCCTTCCCCAAACTCAATTCCTATATGCAGTTTAAAAGGAAAAGCCTGTTTACTAGTTCCCTATTAATTTACATTTTGGGCATTAATTCCTGCCAGTGGGGGAAGCCAAAGCATTGTGTCATTTGAGAATGCCAAAATCTGTTGTATACAAAGAAGAAAATAGATCTCAATTTACTTTTTTAGATCCTCTGCAGACAAAATCATTCTCTGTGTGGTAAAGGATAGGTGGGTTTTAACTGTAAAAGGATATTCATTTCCATTTGATCTGCCTTAATCCTGAGAATATGGGTTCAGATCCCAGAGGTATTGAAAATATTAACTTGATGCTTCCATAGCCTTCAAAAGCCCTGTGACTGAAAGTTCTCAGCAGCTGTTATCTACTCTAATAAATGCCAATGATAAAAACGACTAGATGAGCTGAAGACTTTTTTCTTTTTTGAAGAGCAAATAAAAGTATTTTCTTTCTAAATTAAGTTAAGAAAAAAAAAATCCTTTGATGATTTTTTTCTTGATACAAAGTACCAACAAGATTGTTCTTTCCCACAAATACTGGTAGGATTTGTGGGTCACAGTTCATCACAAAATATGCTGCCTCTGTTTGCCCAGCTGCCACACCTCCTCTGCCTCATGTGAAAAAAGAGGCTGAGAGCAAGGTAAAGGGAATAACAGGTTTAGTGCTGCTCTGCTTGTAGGCCATAATCAATGTAAATGGTGTTAACAGGATTAAGACTTTCTGCTTCCATGTGCATATCCCACCCTAGAGGAATGATACCCTAGCACTTAAGCACGGGCAAGATAGCACAGTCTTCAGGTGTGGTTTTGGCTATATAGTGACATGTATTGGTGATCCAAAGTACAGGAATAAGTCTTGCAAGCTTTTTTATTATGATTCTTTTTTGAGGAGGAGGGCAATGGTGGTGAGGATATTGATGTTTGAGTTGTTTTTTGGGTTTTTTTTTGCTATTAAGTCAAGGTTGAAATAACTGGGAACTGCTCCTCCAGCATAACCTGGGTAGCCTAGGCAGAATGGGCCCTCAGATAAAAGCAAGCCAAAATGTCAAAACCAAAGGAAACTCTAAGAAAGAAAAAGAATACAGGAAGGATGTTTCTTTAATCTTTCGTTGCAACTTCAATTTTATGGACATTACACACAAATTAATATAAGATTATGTTACAGAACTGTGTGTTACAAAACCTTATGGCACAAAACTTAAAGAAAAAAAAAATCCATATTCATGTCAGATGCATTTTAATTTCAAAATGATCCACCGAGCTTATGCCCAGCATATATTTTGTATTGCAGCAGTCTTTTTCTGATGTTTCCATTTGGTTTTGGCAAAACAAAAGGAAACAGTTAAAAAGACATTTCTCTTTGTGGGGACAAAAAAAGCCCTTCTGAACACAGTCATGTTACCAAACTTTGGATCATGATTGTATTTTCCAGTGGTTGCAGTATTTCAATTAGAAATCTACATTTAATCACTCTGCACCCTGAAAGAGTGTGTGCAGTTATGAACACAGCTATACATGACAGTGTTCAATGGTTTCTTTCACTGTAAGAGAGTATTCAATTTTCCAATGAATATTATAACGAAAACAGAATGGATTAAAATCAGTTTCTATGTTTTTACTTTTTTTTTAATATTTCCAAACTGCAGCATGAAGCACTTATCCAGTTCAGAGGTTTCAGGGCCATGGATGTGGTTTTGCATTAACAAGGTGGCATTTACATGTCTTGGGACAGGCCTTGCTACTCCTCTTGGCAGTAATAAAAAGGACACACATTTGCTACTGTCCCTTCTTCACTGCCCATACCAGTAATTGCCACTCTGTATTATTTATAGAGACTGAGCTGATTTGCAGTTTTGTTTTTCGCTGCTTTTCTCTTTAGCCGCTATCCAACACGACTGCACCCAAGCTTTTTTATGAGGTTTGTCTGGTGGAAGCAGAATTAAAGATTTTTGTGTACTTTGCCATCTTATGACAACTGGCAGCAACTGAAATGAGGCATGTCAAGTGACTACCACAAAAAGAAGTCAGTAATTTACAAGTTCAGACAAAGGTTGAAGAAACAAACCTTCTCTGTAGTTGTTCTGTCTTGTACAGTCTGTTAATATTTTCACATTTGAGAATATTAAATTTTCCTAATTGAGAGAATGTTACACTACAGTTGAGAAGAAAAGGCACAATCAAAAGCAGAATACTCTCATTTTCAGCAGAACAGTGCTAATGGTTATGTTAGTCAGTGAGAAAAACATGGGGGTGGATGAGAAACAGTAATTCATTACTGTCTCTCCTGCAGTCAATTAAATATGTCTCATGCGTAGCTGATTAAAGCTGCCTTTTTTTCCATAATAATAAGAAGAAGATTCACTGGAAACACACTGAGAGTAGGACCATTTCTCCCAGCATATCAAACCTTTAGAGGAAGGGAGAAAGTTAAACCCAAATGCCAGCCTTGGCAGATTGAGTTGGATTATACATTCCATATCCATAGCTTGCAATAGGTGCAGAGTCATTTTTACTGCACTGATGTTGACTCCTGTTCATAGCTTGACCTGCTGAGTCTTAACCAGTGCACCACAGCTGAGAAGTTTTCACACATGACAAAAGCATGGGTCAGAAAGCTGATGATCTGATGTCTACACACACAAGTCTAACATAAAGTTCACATGTGAAATCATAGATGGCCTCATGTAACAAAGGACCCTCCCAATCCCCAATTTGTCTGCTTTTAAAATAGTATAATTAGAGAAGGATGTCGGAAAACCAATCTCTATAATGTCCTTCTCTTTCTGTAAAACCTACTGTTATTTATTTCCAAGCTCCTTAAGAGGATGGTAGTACTACATACTATTTTGCTGTGCTAATATATGCATTTCCCTTACAATTTTTCACACTTGCTGTCTCCTCCGATTTGATTCACATTTTCTCCCTTCTGTATCTAGTTCCCTGTCCAAGTTAAAATGTAAAACAAAGTAGAAGAGATGCTTGGGCCCCTGAACACATTGCTGAAAGGTTCGTTTTTCTGCACACAAGTGTTCAGAGTATTTCTCACAGAAGAATAGCATAAATTATGGAGATTCCAGTCACAGAACAGTGAATGGTATTGTCAGTTTGCTTAGGAAAAACTAATGAGGTTGTAAAGAAATACTGTCTGCTTTATAAGAGTAAAATTTGACAGCTGGAAAAACAAGGGCAATAGGCTGGTTTCCATTTTCCATTGATTTTAGCCCCCAACATTCAGAAGACTTCCTTTTCTGCAAAACCACATTCACACTGCCTACACATGAGCACACAATGCTCTTTTGCTTCGAGCCAGAGGCAGATTAAACTTCATTAGGAGAGTAAGGCTTGAGGAAAGTTCAAACTGTAACAGATAGTAATTTGAAAAATAAAGAATTAGGGTTTGTTTTACTAAGCCAAAAATAAAGGCCAGAGCAAGGTTCCCATGGCTCTTTTGTGCCTTTAACCACTGGGTAGGAATACCATCCCTTTTCATAGTCTGGTTTACATATTGGATAAGCCTAGTAGACATACCATGGATGTTTTAATGCATTTAAACACTTGCTGGAAGCACACATATCTCTCATTAAATTAAATTTGACAACAACAAAAAAAAACAAACCATAAAGTATTTCCCTTAGAGCAAGAAATAAGAAGAGGAACTAGAATATGTGTTCAAAGTATTAGGTAGATGTACTAGTAGCTCAGCTTAAAATCAACAGGAATGAATGCATTTTATGTCTGAATGGATTTAATTAGCTTTCTGTAGCAACATTAAATTCTCACCCAAACATTCTCATATTTACACATTCTCAGGCCTTGCTGTTCTAGGATAAAGGATGGATCATTGCAGGTGAGTGTCAGATATCTGTGGTAACTGAAGGGCTGTGATTTGAGAATTTTAGTTCTTCTCACACAGTAGCAAACTAATGGCTAATCTGCAGTGGCACAATCCCATACAAAGATCTGTGACATCATTATCTGAAAACTTTTTACTAATATATACTGGATGAGCTTCAACAGACAATCTACCTGCTAAATGTTGTACACTAGAATGCACAATGTAGTAGATAGTGACTGTATGCAAACAATATTACAAAGTGAGGGCTAATACAGAATGATGTGCTGAAATGCCTGGCAAAAACATTATGAGACTGTCTCCTGGACTGGAATGCAAAGCCACTGTGTCTTTGTGTCTGTGCTTGTTTTTGAGAGTTAGGCACTGCAGAGTGGGAGATGAAGCAACCTCATCAAATAAATAAATGCTCCAAAAATCATCAGGCTTCTTTAAACATTACCTGGAATTATCTAGGGGAGAATCTTTGAGGACAGGAATAGGACACAAATCTTGGTATTTAGTTGTCTTATTCAGGTCTGCAGGGAGGTGCAACTATTAGCCTGGAATCTGCACAAAGGATCATTGCCTGAAGAGAAATGTTTGCATAGTTTACATTCAAAGAACTGAGCAGGCACTACTTTCTTTTCTGCATTGTATATAATAGAGAGGGAAAAAAAAAGTTTTATGTCCATATTAATTTGGAAGCAAGGAGTTGGAAGTTCCAATTCCAGACAATGCTTCTTAAGTAATGTTGTAGGTAGGAGACATAAGTAAATTAAGGTTCACTTTTTGCTCCTCTCTTTAGCCTCTGCCACAATACACAAAAAAAAAGAGCTGAATTTGACTGAGAAGCTTAAGGGGCTCAGTTTAGATCTGAGTCATAAGTGCAATATTTTATTTTCATAATTGCTGCTTTATTTTATAGTACCTGGTAGCTCTGTAAAACAGAGAAATTGTCCTTTAGGGGCATCCTCTGGATGGTGGAAGACTGGAGCTGTGGCCAACCACTGTTCCATTCTTCACATCCACCAAATGATTCCTGCAGGCTGCTGAGAGGGCATTATCCACCTGCCCCTAAAACCTTCTCTTGGATTGGCTTCTCCACAGATTAGGTCTCATAAATCAGTTGTTCTCCATCTCCAAAGCTCAATGTTGGAAAACATGTAATTTTGAAAGGCTGGTAGCACTTTGTCCTGACTTCAGACTGGCTCACAGATGCCATAACTGAGTTAATTTTGTGCATGTTGCCAGAAGGTGCTCCAGTACGTGGAGGTTTTAAGTTCTTACTATTATGACTGGACAAATCTGTTGGTTCTATTGCTAGTGATCCCCAAAAGCTGCATACAGACATATAGAGATGCCTATGTCCTGGAATGAATTTCAGCCCTAGTGAATAACTCCTTTAAAACTTTATAAGGTTAATTAAATTGTCGTTTGGTACTTCATAAGAACAATTTACTTTATGACTTGAAGGAAACTACTGCACTGAAAGCAACTATAAAATGATGAAAACAGTGAATTCAGTCTTCTAAATTATTTTTACAGAAGTTAAGGAGAAAAAAGCAATAAAATGAGCCAGGGTGAAAATAGTAAATTTCTTCAAAATAAGGCCTACATTGTAGTCAATACATGTATCAGAACAGTCCTGGTGATACTAATTTAAAACCTTTGAAATTCAAGGCAATATTTACTTAGAACCCAATGCTGAAGGGTGTAATGAATAGAAATTGCCTCATGTTGCAGTTAGAATTTTTGCTGACAGTGAAAAATACAGTTTGAAACCACACAGTTGGACTGACTCCCTTTTCTCTCTTCGTCATTCAAGTACACTTCTCAGCTGTGTGTGTGGGGGCAGCTGCATTTACCTCTAATGAAATTATGGCAGCAGAGAATTTGGCTTTGTTTCATTAACTTCGCTTGTTTCTTGGAGCTTTTATGTCTCGTTCCCTCAAGCAACAGGATAGATATCTATTCAAGATATTTGTGAATTCAGAATACTTTATATTTTCTGCCTCAGGTAAGGAAGGTATCTAAATGTCTCTCTTTTCCTAGTGTACACATGTACACACACTATTCTGTCCCTTTATCTACATGTGTAGACGTACACACAGGCACAAAAGGTCACTGTGAGCCCTCTGACTTAAGAAACAGACCAAATCAATATTTAAATCCAGTCTTAATGAAAAGACGTGTTATAAATGTAGAAACTGTGAAAAACAGAAATATTAGAAATCTTAACTCTTCTAATCCACATCATTTTAGTGAAAAAGTGTTTGTTCCAGCACATTTTTGTGCTGCTTTCTCTTGTTCAGTAATGAATGCCTTAAGCACAGAAACTTTTTTCTGAGCTGTTATTTCAGGAAGAAGACTTATTTTCTAACTGTGAGCCTTTGTTTTCTATTTTGTAACTCTTTGTAACAGTGAATTATACTTTTGTACACTATACTAATCCTATCCAGTTTGAGCAGAGTACTCACACAGAAACTGTTGCTACGTTGCTTTGCAATATTTTTTTACCTTGCTGGTCATGCTTGCTTTGTTTGTTTGTTTGTTCATGATTTCTTGATGTTCCTTCATAATTCAGTCTCTTTAGTCTCTTGAATACTTACATTGTTCCAAACCTGTGCCAGGTGTCCTTTACATTGCCAATACTGAAAAACTTGGACAGAAAGTTTATTCTGTGGATAAACTCAGGGTGGTAAAGGACTGTTCTGTGATGGGATTCTTCCAGGTAGTGTTCAAAGTGATGCTAAATACGAGTCAGAGCATTTATAATTTATTTCTTGCAGGTGCATACACTTCCATTGTTCTAATGGTAATTTAATGTGTGCAAATCCAGACTGACTCCCCTGAAGTTGGTGACTATGCATCACCTTCCTAACTGTGTATTAAGGGATTAGATGGTAAAATGAAATGGTAAAAGCACGGTGAGCCAAGTCCACAGGCTCCCCCACATATCAGCAGTGACACAGAACTAGTGAAGTGATGGAGCCAAAACTTTGGACAACTCTGTTTACATGCTTATGTGGATGCTGTTTCCTGAAGCTTGTCATTTTGCTATTGACTCACCAGCTGCACAAATGCACAGGGCTGCACTCTCAACTTTTTAATTTATTCAGGCACAAGTCTATTCTTGTGTTCTAAAGGCCACGTGTGCAGTAGAACAGCAGCAGGAATTAGAGAGTATGTTTTTCCAGAGGCTTTCAGACTAATTCATCCTGGATTTTGCCAGTCAGCTTGACTGGAGATGGAAATCCCAAGTTTTACCTATAAAAGAAAATGATACCTGAAGGTCACTCAGACAATTTCCTCATTGGTACCTGAGACAGCATTGCCCTGTCAGATGTTGGGGGAGGCCCATGTGGAGTTGGATTGCTGGTGAGAGCAGGTGGCCATGCTTCATTAGGCTCCTTATGTCAGGAATTTGTCTCCCCACTTCTCCCTGCAGCACACAGGTGTCAGAGCAGTCTGCTGCTTGCAGAGAGATCCAGACACAATGTTGAAGTACTGGAATAGGGGTTTCATGATGAAGGAACCACACTTGTTAATGTGTCTAGCTATCTGGCAGATACTGTCAGTATTTTACTGGTGTTGGAATATTCCAGTGTAAGCAGATTTCACCAGATTTGTTCATAGAGGGTCTGGCTGCCAATGCTAAACCCTTTCTTTGTACATTCTTCAAGTGAATAGGTGCATCTCTTCTTCTGAAGACTTCACTTGAAAACAGGATTTTGACTTGCAATATAAACTTGTGCTCTGAACAGCCTCGTACTTAACCAAGAAGGATGTTTAGGTCTGAAGTTCTGTGTGAGCCTCAGGCTTGGTGCAGTATTGTTTATGCAGATAATTGTCACCAGTGCCAGCAGTCCTTATTACACAACTTTGCAGTCTGCTGCCTCCTTGGGCCTCTCTCAGCATCCAGACATACCCTGCAGAATGCAGCCTCAGCATGCCCTGAAAGGAGATGAAAATGTAGCTCAGCAGTGGAGTCTTTACTGGTGTTGTGCAATATGCATGTAAAATAATCTCCTTATGCCTGTTGTTTACTGTGTAACAGAAATTGAGGAGTTTTCAGTTTAAGAAGAAAAAGTTTAGCTGATCCAGTTTTTTTGGAAGAATCAAATGCTTAGGGAGCATGAGTGGGCTTTTGTTAAAGAACAATGGAAAACTCAAAAGAAAGACTCACCATGATGCTCTGGAATAGCTTGTAATTTGTAAGACATTATTTTTATAGCGATCATGTCCTTAAAAAATAGGACCCAGGTAAATATAACAAGCAAAATAATTTAGACTTATATGGTTTGAGTGGTATGTTGGTTTTTTGGTTTTTTTTCAGGTGCATAAGATACCTGAAGGCAGTTTTAACTTGCACAGGCTTCAAAGGATTGTAATATATGATATATTATGGAAAATATATGCAAAATAAGAAGAATTTCTGGTTTCTTCTTTTGCTTTCTTTATGGATAAATGTCTGTGTGCCAGGCAGCAGACAGATTTAAAATGCACAAGTGCTTAGGTATGCAAGAGGGAATGGTGTTCAATTAATGGTGTTTAATTAATTTGATGCTACTGTTCTTTAAGTAGAGTAAATGAATGTAATGAATGTAGGCTGTACCTTTTGAGCCCATTAGGTTTATCACTTCCTTGAAGGTATGAAAAAAATTGAAGGCAGCATCAGAAAAAATATTAAATAAAATCCAAAATGGTCATATTTTCACTGGGATCATTAGAATTTGTCCTTGGATTTTAAAGCATTTTTTTTCACTGCCTACTGAGAAGAGGTTTTGCATAAAAGCCAAAAAACCTGGATGAGAATGTTGTGCAAAATTAACCATTCTGTGTAGGAGGGCCACTGAGTAAATTACAGAAATGGCATCAAAATCTTTAAGTCTGGTATGAAGATAAGACTCTCCTATCACTTTTCCATGTGTATTAGGCATCAGAACTGAAACTCAGAGAAAATGGTCCTCCTAATCTTCAGTTATATCATTTTCTCTCCTGCTCATCTCTGTTATTACTTTCCACAGTTAAATGCAGAGATTTGTGTAGTAGTGCTACAGCAGCTCTGATGATCATTCTTCCTGAGCCTGGCTTGATCCTGTGCTTCTCCCCCTGGCTCACCCATGGCTGACCAGGGAGTTGGATTTTCCTGGGGTGGTGAGGGGTGGGCAAACCTGGCCATCCCTGTCCGATCTCCGCGTCCCCATGAGAGCAGCGCAGCCAGACAGGATCCCCAGCTCTGCTCTGCACGGCTGCTGCCCCTGCCAGGGCTGAGCTCTCTTGACTTTTTGCCCAGATGACAGAGCTGCCCTGCGAGCCTGTCCCGGGTCACGGCCGTCCCCCCGTGCGCTCAGCGGGGAGCAGAGCAGCCTTCCCGGGCAGAGATGCCACTGCCAGCGGGCAGCTGTGTCTCAGCAGAGTATTTTTGGAAGTCTCTGAACTTTACAGTGAAAGATGTGCCAGAAGTATTTAGGAAAAGTTCAGGAGACATTGGGCACTCGAGTTCTTGCTTACTAACCCTTTGTCCTCACTTAATAAAGCTTAGTTTGACTCAACTCAATTTAAGAGGATAAAGCTTGCAGCTTCAGGTTAGTTTCTTTCAGTTCCTTAGGGACTGCACTATGCTCCTTACAAACTTTCAGAATTTTTTTTTTTATTATTAAAATGTGTTTCAAGTTCCTAATAAAGAAAAGCTTTTAAGAATATAATTATTCCAGGAATTGGTCCTGGAATAAGTGTGGGCTGAGCGAGCTTTAGCACCACCAGTGCTGGTGCTGGAACGGAAGGCTCCAATCAGCAGCAGAGTGAGATGGAGATTGGAGAAGAAGAGCGGGGAATGATGGCAGGAGGAAAGCAGAACTGGACTCTGCTTCAGAATGAGCAGAGCAGTCAAGAAAATACTGACGTGAATTAAAGTGGGAAAGAACTATTTTATTGTATTGCTGTCCCCTAGAAAAGAAGTAATGAAAAGCTTTGGTTATTCTGTCATGGAGTCTAATTTAGTTAACCTCAGTGGGCCATTTACCAGCTTCCATGGAAGGAAGAACTGTTAAATCATGTTAAAGATGAATAAAAATTTCCTGTTGCGTCAAGTGTTCCACCTTTCCTTTCTGTAATGCTCCTAAGTATTTCCCACGAGGGACTCACTGGCTTGTCCGGGGATTTAGCATTCATGTAACAATCCAGAAACATAATTGTCTCATGATTTGGTATTACAGCAGTATTTTGAAGAGATTTCTGGGGAGGGCACAGTGCCTGCTGCCTTTTCACAACAGGGTTTTGCCTCCACTCTGTGACCACCTGCCCTCCTCCTATGCATGGATAGCACCTGTGAAGGACGTGCTGCTTTTCCATCATGCCTCTTCCTGCTCTGCACTTCTTTTATGAGTGCCTCAGCAGGAATATATTTGAAATATTTAACATTGCCACTTCATATAATTTGTAAGTCCGGACCAAAAATTTTCAATAAATATGACTTTTTATACTGCTAAAGATAGAAATTTAGTACACTAAATGCTGGTCTAATTCTCGTGTTGAGGGATTTTGTGTGGGGAAAAGATGAAATCTCATTTGAAAAATAATTTCTGTTATATTCTGCCCTTGTAGCTGTTTTGGGGTAGATACAACACAGACTTGGTGTGAGCTAAACCAGCTTTCTTTGTGTTCTGACATAAAGCCCATTAAACATTTCACAGGAAGACTCTTCTAGATTGCACGGCTGTCCAGCTGTCTGGCCAGACTCTGTACAACAGGTGTTCAGTTATGATCTCAGTTACACATATACCAGTAGTCTCTAGTGCTGCCTTTCAGTGCTTTGTTTTACCTTAAAGTCTAATAGTTTCAACTCAGTAGCATTATTGATTCTAAGTCCAATGATCATGAATGCCTGCCTGTCCATAATAAATACAGTGGAAGACCCAATTCTGAAGCTTCATTTGATTTAAAAAAAACCTGCAGTTACTAAGACTGAATTATTATTCTTATTTTAAGAATTAAAATCAAAAGTTTTAAAAATGGTAAAGAATTTTTCCATCTTTTTCCTTCTAGCCATCAACATGTTTTACCCAGCAGGTCTAACAAACAGCCATATGCTCTCTAGTCTCAAGGGAACTAGTTCCAGCTTGAAAATCAATATGTCACTACCAGGCTGTGGTAATAGATGCTTACAGCAGCAGGTTTATATAAGCTAATGCTACTCTGTGCAACACCAGCTCATTTAGATGAAAGGATTGCCTAGTCTCATTCAAATGTTTGGAGCAGCAAAAGATGAATGTTTGTAAAAGCTGATCAAAATGGTAATTTGTTCAGTGATGAGCTGTCTATTGTTGCTGCTTTGGAGATCATACCAAGGAATACATTGTACACTAGTCTGTGAGGTTATTTCTGCAAGATGTTTTCATGTTTATAAAGACCATCACTACCTTATCAGCTAGTATGAAATGATATAGTTTAAATTGTTTTGGTTTTTTTTTTCATGCATAAACATCAACCCCTCTGGATTTGGATAAGCTGGAAGAAATTTGCAGAAAACAAAAATTTTAAATATGTTTGTGAAATTCAGATAGACTTTTACAAAACTGCCTAGAAATCATCAAGGCCTGGATTTCATGTATACTTTGAAAATAGAAAGACCTAAAATTAAGGGGTTTTATAAAATAATCCTGCCTTCATTTTTTTGGTGGTTTGTTGTGGAGAACAATGGTGACAGGTCACATGGATCAAAGTTTGTTGAAGCAACCATTTTTAAGTTGTGTGCCACTGCAAAGCCAGGCAGAGTGCTGTTAGTGATGTCCTGCTGCTTCCACAGAAGGGTTATTTACACCACTGCTGCTCCATGCTACCCTAGTGTCTTTCAGAGGAGTTAAAAAACTCTTCCAGTGCAGTGTATCACTGCCTCCTTCAGAGCAAGTACAGGCAGTTTTCAGTGCCAAATATAGAGGAAAATGCAGACATGTACATTGTTAGATGTGTGCAAGTTTTCTTTCTTTTCATATGCTGTAAGGTAATGTACAGTCTCATTTCTTTCTCTTGCTTTGGATAACCACAGCATGGTTTTTCACCTAAAATATGTCTTTGAGTTATCAAAGACAGGAGCAGGGTTTTGGCTAAAAAATACAAGTTCATCAGGTCACCCAAGGCTTCAATCCTGTCATTATGAAAGGTGACAACAAGATGTCCTGACTTCCAGAATTTATTGTGTAGTACATAGCCCATTTTATAGAACTTCTCATTTCTATCAATACCTTTCCAAGATAATTTGCCTCTCTAGATTGACTTCCATCTAATACAGGAAGTCTTGAGGCAGTCCTTTCCTCTCCTTTTCTATTGTTTAGGATAAAATGACTTTTCTGAATAATTCACATCCACACATTAGATTTTGCTTGAGTTCAGCTCTAGAACTGAGTAAAATTTTGTGCAGAGGAAAGGACAGTAATTCCTAATTGTGCCTGTGTCTTGGGGTGATTCCCAGCACAGTCTGTTTAATTCTAACATGCATGGTTTGTGGGGGTTTATTTAAAGAGTTGAAACACATAGGCCAGTGTATATCTTAATCTCATGTTCAGACATGGTGTTCTTAGCTTAAATAAGTAGTTAAAAAGAGCTATTTAACAACCCTTTGTAACTTGTGGGAGCAAGAGGGTTTCTTGTTGAGCCTTTAAAATCTAACTAAGCTGTATTTTATTGATGTAGGGTAACTCTTTCTGTCTATTTATTTCAAACTCTTCCAAACTCTTCCAGCAGCTTGTTTTACATATATTTATAAGTGAAGTTTCATCGAAAGGACATGTGGCCTCTTGTTTGCAAATGCAGAGGGTGCATCAAAGGACATTATAAATACACTGAAAATTTCCTCTAGCAAGAAACAAAACCACCAGGTTATTTGTGCACTATGCATGTTTATAGCCTACTTCAAAGGGTTTAGTTACCTTAGCTCTGAGCCGTGGAATCTCTCTTGCAATGCGTGAGGGGGTCAAGAACTCCTACAGACACAGAGACATCAGCCTGGCAGATTACCCAATGTAATAATTCAGTGCACACATTAGTGTATCTCCTTTTGTCTGAACAATGATCTGAAGCCCCTGAAAATATGGAGAAAACCTCCCTTTTGGCATCTTTTTAGTATCTGATTCACTGTCCTTTAGCATCAGTTGAAAGATTCCCATGACCTAAACAGAGCTGTGGAGGCTCTTTCCTCAGAGGGAGTCTGTCTGCATTCTCTGATAGGATCCCAGGTTGGATAAAAAGTCAAAAACTGACAAATTGTATTATCAAATATCAGAAAGAATAAGAGCTTGTGAAATGTGAAGCCTTTCTATATATTAGGTCAGCTATTCACAGTGCTCCCCCTTCACATCAGCCTGGAAATAGAATTGAGGAGTGAGCATGGGTGAGAATCAGACTCATTAAAAAAGTCTTCAAAAAACTCAACTGTGTGAAGAGAGCATTACTGAAGGATCAAGTCAATCACTAAAGGACTAGAAAATAGCCAGCCTAAATTTAACTCAGCTGCTTTGTGATCATGGATTGTGAAATTACCATTCCAATTTTTTGTAGGCCTGCATATTTAGAATTAATGAAGGTCTAAGATGGGATTCCCGGCTGAGGATCTCTAGTATCACTTGCAGAAGGTACAAAGTGGAAGAGAAACTTTTCAATGCTGTGTTTCTGAGCAAATTGAGTCTTCTCCTTGCCTGTTCCACAGTTTGCATTGACAATTCCACACCAATCAATTAAGTAGTGTTTTCAGATGGTCACAAAGTGCTTTTAGCAGGGCTGAGATTTCTGTTTGACTGTGAAGTGCCAAACACTTAAACTTTCCATTTTCTGTCTGTAAGTTACTAGACATGTTATGGTAGTAATTTAGTTAAGATTTCTAAAGACACTCAGATGCTAATTTGAGTAGGATTGAAAAACTCCATTGGAATTAAGAATATTGTTTTCAGGAGAGGTCAGATGATTCCTAGAACTGAGGAATGACAAAAAAAATTGCTTCAAGATTATTCAATGCACTGAAGGAGTTAATTGGAAGGAAACAATGTTCTGATATAATTAAAGAAACATGTTACAATTCATGGTATTATAATTCACAATATTCACAACATATAATTCACAATAACACAAGGTCAAATTAGATTTTATCCAGGCAGTTTGCATCTCCTGAGTGAATTTGCAATATTAGTTTTCTTTCAAACTAAAGCTGAATGAATTCATAAAAAACAAGAGTGTTTGAAAGCTTCTGAGCACTTCCTTCCTCTTCTGCTGAAATTCTACCATCATACTCATGCTCATAAAAGTCATAAACCATATATGACTTTTGAGGTCCTTCAGTCCTCTCCCACTGAAGTGGCAGTGGCACTGAGATGACCCTTATTGATGAAACCCAGAAGAGAAATAACTTTCAACCATAGTGCAGCCTCCCTCCTGGTGTTACACATTTTTAGTGGGTGTTCCCTCCGTATCCTGCCTGACCTCATGATGGAAAGTAAGGTAAAAGGTGTAAGGTAATTTACTGTAAGCCTGATTATGAATTGTGCAAATACTGCAAAGATTTTTTTTTTATCCTGCAGGTCTTGAAATGAGTAAGAAATTTAAGTGAAAAGTACAATATGCATATACTCTGTAGCTGACTGAAAAGGGAGTAAATAAACATATTGTGGTTACAAGTTCAACTGCTTATTGTGGAGGAACAGAAAAACACTGTTCATAATTCAAGAAGAACAAGTTAAGGGATATTTATCCAAGCTAGATAATTTCAAATGTGTGGATGATTATCCTAGACAAATTTAAGGGAAGTGTAAGTTCCTCAGTTCCAAGGCTATGGTTGTAATAACAAATACAACTTCCTAGGAACTTTCCTGGCTACTGATGCCACGGGGCATGAAACAGCGCAGGTCTCCACTAAAAATTACCTTTGCCTCCAAAACAGGGAATCTGCAACCAAAGCATTTGCTGGTAATCATAAATCCTGCAAATTGCAATCCTTAACCTGACCTCAGTCTTTGTTTGGGAAAGTGCAAGCAAGCAAAGCCAGGTCCCTGTTATCACTGCTCAACACCACAGACTTGTGTCTTCAGTGTTGCTCACATCATAGGGACTTTCTTGCTAAGTGCAGCATTAGTGAGTCTTTCAAGAGCCCTTCAAGGATGATAATGTCTAAGTGGGTCAGAGTATGGTGGACCAGCAAATATGAGGCTGCTCTTTGCAGAGAGGTAAACAGAGGGTTTAAAAAGTACAGACAAGTCAATAATATGGGAACCAAAAAGCTTCCAAGTAGACTAAAATGCTGTAGAAGTCAGTTTAAATGTGTTGGAAGGATAGAGATGTGGATTGAATCAAACAAAGTAGATTTATAAAGACTAAGGCAGATTTTAGTCTGATCCAAATTCCTTCCTTGATAGAGTGTCTGCTTTTGTGGATGTGAGGAGGTGCATCTGTTACAACTTGACTTGACATTGTCCCATTTCAAATTCATTAAACTATGGAATTAAGGTGTAGATTAATTTACTGTATTCTTAGTGGGTGGAAAATCATTTAAGAATACTGTTTTGCTGTCAAACTGGAAAGACTTCTCTTTGTGTGATTACAAAGTGTCTGTCTGGAATCTATTTCTGTTACACATTTTTCAGCAGCAGTTTGGATGATGGAGTAGAATTTCCACATTTGAACATGAGAGTAAGCTGAGAGGAATTTCAGGATTTTTGGAGGATAAGGTCAGTGCTCAAAATAATTTCACTTAATTGAAGAGTGGTCTGAAATCAATAAATTTAAAGTCATCAAGGAGAACTGCAAAGCCTGTGTGTGCAATTAAGGAGAGAAAATTACATGGTCAAATAAAAAAAGGAAGAAAACTGTGCAGCAACATCACAGAACTGGAGTTAGAACTGGATTTAGTCTACCTTGCAGACTAAGAAATGAACAGCATAAGTGTTTCAGATAAATTTATGGAAATGTCCATGTCAGGAACAGCAGGCGATTACTCTGCTTCACACTGATGAGTGCAGTTTTTGTCGCTGCATTTAGCAAAGATGTAGAGAAAGCAAAGGGAGTCTGGAGGACAGCAGCAGGGCTGATAAGAGGTATAAAAGATATGACCTGCAAGGAAAGCTTGAAATTACTGGGTTTGTTTAGTCTGGAAAGAAGAAGACTCATGGTGTGGGAGAAGGGAACTTGATAACAGTCTTCAAAACTCTTACATCCACGGGGGTTATCGGTTGTTGCCCAGATCCAGGGAGGACAAGACAGGCTGCTACTGACTTAATTTGTAGTAGGGATTCAAAAGAAAAACTTCAGCAGGCAGACTTAAACAGAGATTGTATTGGATGAATGGGAGTGATGGGAGTCTGCAGAGAATTACACATTTGTCAGAGAAAACCCATTGTGAACCTGTCTATATATATTGATCCTTCTTCAGCTTGGCAGGATGGTGTGATAACACTGTGATCCTTACCAGCTCTGCTTCTCCATTTTGATTTGGTCCATTACTTTAGTTTCCATGTCGATGGTATAATAAATAAAATATGCAATTCTTGCCTTTCCTGAAACATAAATTGGTCAAGTAATTGGCAGTAATCCACAACCTTTAACATTTTTTAAATGAAAACTTATTTCTCCAGTAGTTTCTTAGAAGGAAAAGATGTCAGTGTTTGGTGGTAATGAATTATGTATTTTCCATATATCAACTTTTAATAACTTAATATTTAATATTACTGATATATTTAACACATTTCTGTATATTTCCTATATTCTATATATTTCCATCATAAAGTTATTTCATTTTCATGGTCTTTCCACCACAGTATGCTGGGACTTACAGACTGCTTATTGAAAACTGAAATGTCTAGAGGTCAGCATCCACACAAACTTCCAAATGAACCCTTTCCTCCAAAACAGTAGTAGTGGTCATAATTTTTGGCTCTAGTATGGATTTCATTTTTCAAAATGAAAATGAGCAAATCTAAATGTACTGCCTGGGATCCATAAAATCATACAATATTTTACCACTAGCTTCAGTGGAAATAAGACATATTTTTAATAGGCTAAAGGTGGCTTCAAAATCCACTTCTCAGTTGCCTTTCCAAAATTGCACATTTCCTGATACAGCTCTGGGATGACTGCCATCTCTGAGTGATGGCATCATTTGGGTTGTGGTGCATAATGTTAGAAGCCTGGCATTTCCCACATTTTTCATTCATGTTTCCTCTTTCATAATTTTTCAAGCCTTTTTTTTTTTCCCATATCCTACTTTGCTGAGTTGATTTTCCTGTACTGAAGATGTCTATTAACATTTCTAAAACCCTTCTAGGGATGTCCCATGTTCCTGCCCTAACTGTAACTGAGTGAGACATGTAAACAGAATGGCATGGTATGCTCAAAAAATACAACCCAAGCTATTGGAATGAGCCATATGTACCAGAAAGGAAAAATGTAAATCAAAATATGACTCCACTGTTATTGCAAATAGGTTTTGACATGGCAATTCTCTTGGTTTGGTGGGTTTTTTACCTTGCTTTTGTGCATTAGAGTGTTCTTTGTGATCTCAAGCGTGCGCTCACCTTTAGTTGCTGCTCGCTGCTTCTGGAGTGCCTTTGGGTCATCAATATTGAATGAACTTTAGTACTGAACTACCAGAGAGGCATTTTTAAAAGAGTGCCAGTGTACCTCCAATACTGGAAGCGAGGTACAGTGACCTGTGAGCTCTCTGGACACAGTCAGCAAAGGCAGCAGGCGCCAGCACCCTGAGGGAAAAGCAGCGAAGCAGAGGCTGGTGAGGATGGAGCCACAGGGCTTTGAGGGTGAATAAAAATGAAGTGACAAAGGGCAGGAGAGGAAGAGAGTGCAGCATATGAAAGAAGAAATAGAAAATTTTCATCCTGGCTTCTTCTGAAGTTCATGAATTCCTGTGGCTTCTGCAATCCTTCCTAAAATGAGTAACAATATCAGATTTTGGATCCTAGCAGTATGTATTAGTATTCTGTAAATGAGAAAATAAGCAGCCTCATTTCGCTACGTAGTGAATATGCTTTTCTGAAAAGTGTACCATAATTATCAAATTGATCACATTTTCCGTCTGGGAAGTGCAAAGAAAAGTAGCTTAATTTTGTGTTATTCATCCTTTTCACCTTTAAATGGGGTTGCTGCAATTGCTGTTTAGCTAGAACTGCAACCAGAAGGCTCTTCTATTGTTTGTGCAGTCTATATGCAAAAGAAATTTTTTGCCTTGATGTACTAGGTCTTCAAACAAACAAATCATGAGCAATGAAATGCAGGAAAATAATTGTTTTCTACTCTAAAAGCTGCAGTGGCATTTTGGTAGTATTTCAAAGGATTTCACTTTTACAAAAAAAAGTCAGCAATAGCTATAAATAGTTCTATTATATAACAATTTGTGAAATTATACTACACATTTGCATCAAACACGGATTTACAATAAAAAATTAATTATTTGGTTCAGTGAAGTTGTCTTGAAAGGCCCTAAAAGTGTGGCTGGTATTTACCAGCTGGTTGCATGTGACTTCTTTACACATGCAAGTAGTCCCTAAGTGACCTTCCTTGCCTAGCTGAGCTAGCTTAGCCTAGATCTGCCAAGATTTGAAGAGAAATACTACAATACTACAAGAGGCATTAAGCCAACCTAACTCACACAAATACAAGATATATTTATGTGAAAGTGTTACTGCACCCATATGTTAAGTTAAAAAAATTACAACTTTTTAGGGCAAGATCGATTTGAATTAGTGATATCCACACAGGATGCAGAGGAGTGAATAAACAACTGACAAACCTGATTTTGAAAGAATGAGCCAAGGTGAGCCACCATTCCTCACTGAGCAGCAGCAGAAAGGAAGGACAGGAAGGATTTGAGAGTTTTGGGCTGAGGTCAGAATTTGATCTTTTGATGGTTTGGAGTTAGGGTTTGCTTTTTATTTGATGTTCAGCAGGAGGGTTTGCTTGGACTGAGCTGTCCTTGCTGCCACACCTGAGGTAAGCACAGCAGAACTGGAAGCTGGATGTGTTTATTGTGTTGATGTGATTCATTGTGCTGATAAAGAAAAAGAAGGGCCACAGGGAACTAATAATAATTACGTGGCTTTAGCTAGGAGAGGTGTAAGGTAAATGCTGCATGTGGTTAAAACATTAATGAGTTAAAAACAGTGCTGGATCTGCATAAAGGGGAGGTATCCCCAGAGTAAGCTCTAAATGCTTTTTTTTTGATCGATCACATTTTTGTGAAGGTCAGCCTTACCTCACATGTATGACAAACCCACTTGTCTGTTAGCATTTCTTATCAGCTATTCCCACAAGGAAAGATGAATATTTGGTATGTTGAATGTATGCAGTATCTGCTTTCTGGTGAGAGTCCAGCTGTAAAATAATATTTCCGTGATTAAGTATTAGGAACTTAGGGAGAATGCATTTATTAAACTGTTTGAAATAAAAGCCATTGTTCTGATAACATTATGATGGTCCAGGATGCGTCCCTGGAACTGAGAATTGAAGGCACCTCTAAAAAATACTGAAATACAGGGAAGCTCTGAAGTTGCCTTGCAATTACAAATGTAGATGCCAGACTGAAGTTACCCATAGGGAGAGTCTGTAACCCAGAGCCTTCAATACTGAGAGTGTTTAAGCTCTTAAAGCACCATCATTTTTTTGGTATCTCAGTCCTCTGCTGTGCTCCAGAAAAATGCAGTCTTCCCATCAATAGTTAAAGATTTCAAGATTATGTCAGAAATTATTGTTGCACCAAAAATGCAGCAGGTTACAGGCCTTGTACTTCCAGGTGGGTTGATACTTTTAAAAACAGCATAAACATCATTATGCAGTGATATACTGCATACTGTTCTCTTAGGGATGGGATGAGTGATGATTTCTGTCTTCTTGACTTTTAAGCATAGAGATATGTACAAAAGTCTATCAACATGGTATTTAAGATATTGACATAATTTTTTGGGAAGGAAAATTACTTGGCAGTAATGCAGAAAGCGTAAGGAGGTGATAGAGCAGGCGTGTAGGGGCATTGAACTGATCTTCTGGTTGTGCAAGTATTTGAAACTGATTTACTGGAAGGCAACAATGGCCTTAAGGATTTATAATTGTTTTCATTACAGTAGGGCTGAATCAAATATATCTCCAACGTTTGTGTGCATAACTATTCTGTTCTGTAGCTATAAGGTGAAATCTTTCTAAAATGTACTCGTGACTGCAGGTGTGCTTTCTGGTCTGCCACACCGACTCCTCTAAGTGTTCACTTTTCATACCATTTAACAAAATGTTCCTTTCAATAACAGTGTCTCATTTGACTTGTAACTGAAATTGTAGGTAACTCCGAGGTTACCACCTGCTGAGACAATAAAATCTTTGATGACACAGTCTCAGTAGACTGGGGAGGTGGGGAGAAATGTTTGCTGCACTTCAGAGACTATGGTTTTGTTTCACAGCCTGCTGGTTTGGATTAGAGTCAGAGATGAGTTTCCAAGTCAGCATGTACAGAACCCTGCCAGAAAGTTGTTCTTGGAGCTGCTGCTTCTTTGTAAAATGCAGAGGGAACCAAAAAGAAAAAGAAAAAAAAAAAAAGAGAAAAGAAAAAGGAATGGAGGAATGGCTACTGGCAGCTTTTCACTCCTACGTTTAAGGATGTTGTAGAGACAACAAGCAACACTGTCTGGGCTTTGATGCATTCAGTCCTGGGTGGACAGTGCATTTTCTCACTTCTGATTGATTTTGTTGTTAGTACAGCAGTGTTAGAAAAGAAAGCAGAGTTTTCACTGAGACTAGCAGTACAAGCAGCATGTGTTTGATACGTGAATGAAGCAGTAGTTCTAGCTTTTATATAAAACATCGTGGAAAACATATTATATGTTTCATGATTTTGTAAATATCCTCAAAAGGAAAAAAATGTTTTGGAAATTATAAAATGTATTTTCCCACAGGCAGATGAACATTTTTCCATTTTCTATAAAGAAAGGTGAACGAAACCATTACACTTACAGGGATTTAGTCGGCCTACACAACAAAAGTATGTAAAGAATTTCAACACAGTGGTTGTTTGTAAGATATTTAGACCTGTTCTACTGACTCAAAAACTTGAATGGTAGCAACAGTAATAATATTCAGCTAGTAATTTTACTCATAATATCTAGTAGTAATATTTCAATAATGTTTTTCAAGAAGAAAGCATCAAAAGCTTTGCAAGGCACATGATCCAATAGGTAAAGTGAAGGATAGAGAAGTTGTCCTGATTGTCCAAGTCCAAGAGAACCTACATTACTCCTTTAGACACAAGCATGAGCAGGATACAGCACCCCCCACTGCTTTTCTGAAAGTGTTACATACCCCGATCAAGATTTTAATATTTAACCAAACAAACTTATGTTTTGGCCAATTTTGCCTGGGTCTGTTTTGGCAGAAGGCTGGCCAGGCAGCTGGGATGCCGCCTGCAGATGGAAATTCACCTTCCTTCTGCCTAGCAAGCTTTGAAGAAGTACCTTGTCTTCTGTCTGTGCTTTCCCATCAGCAGATCAGCACTGATGCCCTGTCACAGGTACATTATGAGAATAAAGAACTTACAAATTTGACTTGTATTATGGTAACCGTAGGCATGTAAGACAGAACAAGAACATCATTTATTATTGTGTATGCCTGGACTTAGAGTCATTTCAACAGGGGTTCAGCAGTGCAAAGTCTGGGTTGGTGCAGTCCACACAGGGTGCATAATCAAGACTTCATTTCCATTATTTACTTTCATCTTAAGGCTTATGCAGTTCTGGTTTCTATAAACAACTAAAGGGAATTCCAGTTCTAAATGTCACTTTGCTGATCACTTATCAAGCAAGTTCTTGTGTACCCATGCAGAACTTGTTGAGAGCAACACAGCACATGTTGGAAAAGAGGGAACAATTTACAGTTTATTTAAGTACTATTTCATATAGTCCTAGCATAATTTATAGAGAAAGAATTCTAAAAGATTACCAATTGTAAAGCAACAATTTTTATGCTGTCCCTGTATTCCTTGCCATTTAAAAACTCTTCCCTAAGAGATGGAAAAGCATGAAAAGATATTACTCATCCAGCTTTTTTACTGCTGTGCTCTTTATGAGTTCTGCATCCTCAGTTTGCAACCTTAAATGGAATTACTGTATTGTAAACTAATTGTAAACTAAGTACATGATTAAAACAAAGTTCCTTTTCCGCATTGTGCATTACTTCTTATCTTTTTTATTTTGTAAATTTTGGCAGAGACTACTGGACCATACATATTTGTGAAACACAGTATACTGTGTGCCTGTATTTTGAAATGACATTATCTTTTTTCTAAAAGTACTGGAGGGTGGGGCACTCAGAAGTAATTATGGCCTGACAGGACAATCTTACTGAAAGTGCATAGTATTGCTAAACTTTTTAGATGGAAAATTCCTATCATACTTTTCACATTACAGCAGTGAAATCTGGGTAATTATTCCAATCAGCAGATATGCAATGTGAATCACAAAGGAAACAAGATCAGAGTAATATAAAGCTATAAACATTGAAAGGGGAACTTTAGCAACCTTTTGCTTACAGCAAACATTTTTTTTTCTTGGAAGCAGCAGAAAGAAAAGCAGTGAGGCTTGTTGATGTCAGCAAGTGTGCTCTTTGAAGGCCTTGGAGGTGCAAAGCAGTGAAGAAAATTCATTCCAATTCAATAGTAAGAAAGAGAGAGGTGATGTTCCAGAAAACAAAACCTTTTCCTTGCTCACCTGGGTGACAAAGCTACCCATAAAAATGTTCTCTCATGCATTTTGGGTGAGATCTGTTCTCTCATAGAATGAAGTTTGCTCCATGGGCCAGTGCTGGAGGTGCCCACTGGACAGAGGAACCCTCTGCTTTCCCAGCTCAGAGGTCTGTGATAAGCCTCTGCATCACAGGGCAGCCTTGGAAGGGGATAAACTTAGTGCACAGCCATGGTTTGTTTACAAAAACAAGTTGTCCTGGCAGAGTGTTAGCAGCCTTGGAACAGAGGCTGTCAGATCTTTTGGTATCTTATTAGCTTTTATCTTCTGCCTGGGGATTGCAGTGCCTTCTGCTGTGTCCTGGTGTGCACAACACTTACTTCAGGCATTGTTACAGCTAGAGAAAGGCTTTTGCAATTGTAACATTGGATTTCTTGACTTGGTTAACTAACCTGGTAATGAAGCTTTTCATGCCATCTGCATCATGTCAGCAAAGTAATCTTCAGCTTAGACAGCAGCTGGGCATGGTTTTTCCTGACAGATGGTATCCTGTCATCTCTTTAGCAGCTGTTTGGACATGGCTGTGTGTCAACGCCACCATGATATAATCATTGTATCCTGTGAAGCAAGCCCAATGTGACCCTTAAGGCACTTGGCATCGTGCTGTTGGTGGCATATTTTGCAAGAATATTTTGAAGAAAGGGTACAGAAACAAGAAATCCGAGCACGTGTCACATATGTCCTTCCTTTGCACACTTTTATGGGAAGCAACAAATGTGTTCCAGCACTTTAACAGTAAGTCTTTTGCTGGTTGCAAACCTAAATTTTGGATTTAGAAAGCTATATAGAGTTACTGTGAAACTGTGCCAGGTTTGCAGTAATGTTACATTGTTCTGGCTTTATTCCACTGATATCGAAGACGGTCTTTTACATTTAGCATTTAATTGAAGTTCTAGATGGTGTCAACCAGCAAATTTTTAAATCAGTGAGAGAATATTTATGCAATTGGTGGAAAGCTGTTTTAAGAACCTCCTTAAAACTTTTCTCTTCCTTGGTGTGTCTGGTCGTGGCAATTTTGAGTCAAGGTTAACAAGAGTTAACAGAATCAATGCTCTGAAGAAAAATAGCAACAGAATAAATTTTCATGTTGGAATCCAAATGCTTAACCTGGTGGCTATAAGGAGATTCTTTACATTTTTAGACTCCTGTATTGTAAATTACGAGCCTTAGCCATGTGTTTTACATCTGAAAGCTCAGTTTCTTCACTGTTTAATGTGCTCTCAATGATCAAATGTCCTTTTTTTTTTTCCTTTTTTGTTTCCATGTATGCATCTTCCACTTAATCACGTTCTGTGCTTTCACTCTGCCCATGGTTGAGGTCCCACGTGTAGCACTGACAGATGTGACACGGTTTCTCCTCTGGCTTGGTGGCTCTCCCTGCAGAAAACAGGGTTGGCAGCCTCAGATGGTCGTGTGTGGCTGTGTTTATATATACACACATACACAGAGCTGCGTCCAAGCCACTTTGGCCACTGTATCAGTGTTCAAAGAATCTCCAGTATGAGTGTTAATTTTGTCCAGATGTAAGTTGTCTTGGTCAAACTAAGTTGTAAGTAGGACCTCACCACAGGAATCTCATTTCTGATGCTTCCTTCTTTGACCTTTTCTGTGCAGTTAATTAGCAAGTATTGTGACTATCAGTGAAGACTGGCAGGTGACAATTAGGTTTTCTATTTCTGCAGGCCAGTTATACTTGATTTTACTGACAGGAAACACAGCTTTGGTCAGTTACATGCACATGACAGAAAAAACTCACGTGGTCATTAAATCATTCAGTGTTCCTCAGTGTTGATGAAATATTAAAGAAGCTCAACACACAAATGTAGCACATTTACAATGTAGTCAAGTGCACAACAATAGACTTCTTAGCTTCTTTGTGCAGTTTTCTCTTTGTTTGTTTGTCTTTTTTGCTGACACTTAAAAATAACAAAAATATTCCCAAGATTATTGTGGGTTCTCTGTGCTCAGTAGCTGGGGAGGTTTAACTTGCTATTTACAGTCTAATTTTTTACAAAGGAGAAGTGAATAATAACAAATATGTTACTTCTCTGTCATCATTGTTTCCAATAGATAGTTTAAAAAGGTTTTCAAGGACATGATGTTTTTCAAGACTGATGAGTATGCTTTGTTTTACTGAAATACAGCTTTAAAAGACCAAAAAAAAACTTTTCTAAACATCCAGCTTTCTGCCTTTGTGAGGATTCATCTTTTATTTTGAGCACAACTTGACACATCACTGCACCTAGGTTTTGCAGCTGCTCTGGTTTGCCCAAGGATCCTGCCAGCTGTTGAGGCTGTGAAGTTACTGGGAGCTGGATTGGTACCCAGGCACACCCAGCTGCAGTTTGGCTGGTGGTTCAGTGACTGACCATCAGTGCAGCCAGATTATAGTTGGATTCTTTGTGCTGCTGGAGCTGTCCTTAGGTAAAATGTTAAACAGAAATCAAGTTACTAAAGTTTGAAGACTCAGACATAGAATGTGAGCCCATAAATAGCTGTGTAAAGTCTAAGCCTCTGACTTTTGTGTTTGACCTACCATCTTTGTTCGATTTCAGTATCGCTTTATTCTTATCCTCAAGCTTGAGTGTTGTTTGCTATGTGGTGTGAAACAGCTGTTCCCCCAACCTGGAGCAAGTATTGAGACATGTGCTTTCTCTTCTCTGGGCTGTGTTTTAAGGCTTAGTTAAAGTGGTTTGAGATCCCTGGGACAGTGTTACAGCATGTTTAGTGTTTTACTACCTGCCGTTAGGTACTACTTTTTAAATTGCTTTGCATTCATGACCTAAGTTTGTAAATCTAATATTCAAAATGGTGCATTAGAAGATTGAGAGCACAAACCTGTTTGTTTGGAGACATGGTTTATTATGGTCCAGTTTCAGACCTTCCACCAGATTTCCTCATGGAACAATACTCAAAATAAATTAATAGTATCCAAATAAAAAGTTCACATCCTATTCTCCTCTTAAGTGAAATTCAAAAGAAAGGATATAAAATTTCATGCCAAAGCAGCTGATTTAGTCACAGAAAGATCCTTCTGTCTGGTTGAGTAGGCCACTCCTACTCAAGATGAAAGCCTCCAAAAACTAAACATTTCCATTTCTTTTTCCCTGGATGTATGTAGGAAGCAGGAGCAGAGCTTTTCCTGGGCAAGGAATGTGAGTCTGTGTGCTTCCCTTGAGGGAGAAGAAAATAATTTTGTGAGAAAAAGAGTTTGTTTACCAAATGCAATAATACATGTATTTGTTATTTTTATATACTATATTCTATCACTTTTTTTTTCACTATGAACACTTGCTTTATTATTCTACACATCTGAACTAATTGCTATGTGTATGTTTTGCAGTTTGAATGCCTGCATTGTCTCATAGCTAGATTTGCTGTTCGGCAATTACTGGTATCCAGTCAGACTGGATGAATAGAATTGTTGTATTTAGAAAGCTGAATATTTTATATGGCTTTAAGAATTAATTAAAACTGCTATTATTTAGCCTGCAGATATAGCTTATACAACTTAATCCTAGTTGTAACAGATACAAATATATTATGAGCCCATAAACACTGGTGTATTTCTAACTAGGATTTATTATTTCCCTCTGCAATGTTAGGCAACAAATGAAGCTTATGTGAAACATTTGGGCTGGGAAACTTTATCACATTATCATGTGGCTTTTTTTTACAGTCCAGTTTTTACAGTGATGAGAAGAGCCTCAGTGAAGTCAAGATTTAGTTTGCTCAGGTTAAACACAAGAACTCTCATGTTGACTGTACTAAGTCCTTTCTGACTTATTTCTTCTGCCTGGACTTAGTTTAACTAAGTGTGCATCAGTTCACTGTCTCCATGACCTACTGAAAACAAAGTCTTCTATTGAATTTTATTTTTTTTCTATAAAGTTTTTCTATTGCCACTAATACTATACCTGATGAGGCAGATCCTTTATACAGATAATTCATTCATATGATCATCCTCACATCAGTTCCTTCAATGTCACTCTTTTCTGGAGCAATGTGTGCCAGGACGCACTGACTGGGAAAATGGGCTTTTGGGGCAGAGAGGTCGGGTGTTTCAGGCTAGGAAGAGCTCAGGAGTACATTCTGGAAAGCACAGTCCCTTGCAGAAGTCCTTGGCTGCAGCCCCAGCTGGCGTGTCCTGCCCGCCCTCTGCGAGTGCCGGACGTGGGGGATGCGCCCGTTCACACGACCCCGCGTGTGGAGCCCGGAGTGTCCCGGAACAGAAACTTGGGAGGTCTCTAATGGGCTTGGACCAAGCCCTGTCTAAGACTCAGTGTTGGTAATTGACTGTCTCTGTGACTGACATCATGCTTCAGTTCATGTCAAAGGGAGGATCTGAAAAAGTAACTCAGAAAATTACAGGACTTCAGGAAGTATCAAACCACTTCCAAACAAATTGGAGGTGCTGCCACATTTTCCATGAGACTTCAGCTCTTCTTCTAGTAGAATAGTGGGAATCAACATTCAGTAAGATTTCAAGGAAGAAGTTCGAGTTTCTTGGAATCTTAGTAACTGGCCTTCTTTTAGAGAAATAGAGACAGTTTAATTTTTTTTCACATAGAGTCATCTTTTGTTCTCATTATAAGACAGAAATAGTTTGCTAATTTTCATGATTGTTTTATGATCTTTGCAGTACCAGTGACTTTGTTTTCTTAAATCTTCTCCTGAGCTCCTTTAGCAGAACCAGATTTAGTCACACTCCTGCTGTGTAGGCTAATGTTTGGCAAAAATGATTGTATTTGTCTCACTATTCAGATTGCTCCAAGCACTTTTCTGCCAACTTTATTTGTTTGTTTGTTAAAAAAATGTTGTCTGAACTTCTGACTTATAATATTCCTCAAGGCAGCGTATTTATAAGGGTAATGAAAATTTTCACCCTCCTTTGATGGAATGAATGAGGATGGCAGGGTTAAGTGGAGACCAGCAGATCCTGCTGCTGCCTTCCAAGCACACAGCAGCAAACATACATTCCTTTTCACGCTCTGCATTTGCTTTGAAGCACATTTCTGCTATTGGATGTGTCAGTGGCTCTTTCAAAAATTCTTCTACTTTTTGGGCCAAAGCCCTTACATTTGAGACATTGGCTCACCAAGATACTTGTACATGGCCAAAACATATATTTTTCTAAGGAACTTTAGAACATTTTTCTTTCCAGTTGTGCATCTGGGTTTTCTTTTTCTTCCTATTCTCCCTGTTGTTTTTGTTTTCAGGGTGGTGATGAGTTTATTCATTTTAATAGCATTCTAATGCAGTGACATAAATCCCTTGCTAGTAGGAAACACAAATAACAAATAGTTTCATACAGATTCAGTGCAAAGCACATGAAGTATAGAGTAACAAATTTCAAAGTTGGAAGAGTTGTCAGTGCACTTGGATGTCAGTGAAAAGGTGTGGAAGTAACAAGCCTTTGCTGTTTCATATGCCCTACTTGGAGTCTGTTGTGTGCTGAAAATTCCATTGCTAGATTGTATGCTTATTTCTCTTCAGAATATCTCTGTTTGGGCATTTTCTTTTCCTTTAAGTTTACAGGAGAAAAGATACTTCTTTTTGCCTACATCAAACTTTCTATTGTTCCTCAAAAAATATCGTTAGTAGCAGTTAACTAAGTGAAATATATACAATTAAAACCCAAGGGAGGCGTGTTTAGGAGGTAGGAGAGGCAGATGGGCTGAATGATCCCTTAACTCAATTTTCTGTAATGTGGGAGGCTAGGAGTGAAGTTCATTAGCGTGGGCTTTATAATGAAAACTTCTTTCTGACAAGTTTTCCAGGGATGCACAACCAACCCATCCTCCCAGGCCAGTAAAATGTGAAACTCATGAGACTGAATCTCATTAAATGTCTTGGTCACTGCACAGCATAATTTGAATCCATGAAGAAAAAACAAATTCAGATTGTGTTTGCAGCCATTGTTATGCTTTAGTTAAGCCACAAACCATTAATGGCTGTTTAAAGTAGGGAGTTCTGTATTTTTCTCCTCAAGCATGTGCTCCTTACTTCCTACCCATGCAAATACACAGCCAGAACACGTGGTCCCTCCAAGGCCATTGGAAAGGCTCCAGAGAAGCCAAGTTGCTCTGGAGCTCCATGAAGGGATCCTATCTCTGCCTCATCCAACCTCCTTCAGGATGACTGTTCCCAAATTATTTGTTCTCCTGCATAATGAAAGGCCAAGATGCTGCCTTTGATGGGTCAGGATGTGAAAGTGGGCCTTGGCAGTAAGTGCCCTTCATAGTTATGGTCTTCGGTGGCTTTTGGCAAGTCGCTTTCATTCTGTATGTCTCTGATTTCACTTTGAGTTGTTTACAAAGATGCAACTGTTTCTGACAGGTGAATGTGTTCAGCCCTGTGTTTCTGCTGTGCACAGTTGCAATTTTACTTTGAATCTGAAGTAAGTTGATGCTGACAAATAAATTATCAGATAGATACATTTCCATCTTTGGTTTATGAGAAGTGTCTTCCCACAGTCCCTCTTTGTATCCATAATCTAGAGGGATTCTTGAGTTCAGCTGCTATTCAACATGTCCAAGCAAGAATGTATTGAGGTAGGAGGAAGAAAACTGTGCAATTTTCAGCTCTATTGACAATCTTATTTCTAGACTGGAATGTTCTTCTCTTCTTGCTCTCTTTCAGGTTTGGTGTTTCATTGGTTTTTTTTCCCATAACTCTCTTTTATTTCTTGATTATTCCCTCTGCTGGGATAGCAGTACATTATTGTGGCAGCCCAGTGTTCCTGTACAATCAGATAAAATTTAGCTTCCCATCTTCCAGTAAGACACTGCCATGTATTTTAAAACATTAAAATAACTATTGTCATTTGTAATAAATAACCCAATATTTTAATTTCCTTGCTTTCTCTTTTCCCTCAGAAGTGATTGTCTTTCTTCACTTTCTTTTTTACCTGAAATTAAAAATTTGTCCAACAGAGCATTTAAAGATGCTTAGTTTGCATTCCTGAGAAGTCCTAGTGGAAATTCTTGTATGTTTTCAGTTAAACTCTAAGTGCTTAATATTTTCCTAGAGGAGACCATATTACAACTGTATCAGATTAAAATCTGTCCCTATTTTGTTCTTGTATACTTTTAAAATATTTTAGAGATTCCTCGTTTATTTCAATCTTTTAGCATCGTCCTAGTGAAAATACCTCAGTGGAAAAGTCTCTCAGTGGAATCTTGTGAATTCCATTGATTGCAAAAGATGTTAGTGCAGAGGTGAAGATCTAGAGAGGAGGGATCATAATCTATTTGAAAGGGCATAAAAGGAAGATGGAAGTTATATTAATTGAAGTTACAGGTTGTTACCTTTATGTTACCAGTGATTCCTGTAAGAAACATGGGTGACTCTGCAGCATATTTAAATACTTGCAAGAAAACATACATAACTACTGGCCTATGGGCCTGGTGTTTTGAGAAATGCCCATGATGTTTTCTTCAAGGAGTTACAGTTTCCACCTGTTCTGAGATTTCATGAGGAATTGTCACCATTAGGTGTGACCTTATGCAGATCAAGCAAACTGACAACTCCTTGTAAAGTGGAGTTCTCTCTTCAGGTTCTGCTTCACCCCAATAAATCAAGGCAGGCACCTTCAGGTGGAGCTTTAGAGAATCTAAGCTGCTCCCCCTCTCTCTTTAACCCTCTTTTTCCCTCTCAATGAGAACATACAGAGCTTCTACAAACTGGTCTCCTACATTCAGTACCTGAGGTGCCTGCAGCAGACTGTGTGGCTCTGCCCAGACAGCTGATGTACAGACTCACTTCTCTTTGGTATTTGGCTTTATTAATGCAAAGGAGAGACCAGTGTAAGCCATGCCCCTACCTTCAGATAATCTGGAATTCTTAACATGGAACTCCTGATCCACTCTTAATTGCTTGTGTTTCCCTGAGTCAGAAAGGGTGATGGAACCATTTGTTTTTGGGAGAATGCCCTTGCTTTCCCTCCTCCTAGAATGTTTGCAGGTCTCTTGTAACTTGGTGCCAGCCTTGACTTTGGGCCTATTGTTCGTGCTGCCATACAAAATATTTTTGACTTTCTACTGACCTTCTCTGCTTAATATTCAAAGCCAGTTGTTACATATCACTTTCCTGTGTTTTTCTTGCCTGTTGATTTGCTCCAGAAGATGATGCTTAGGTTACTCTTAATCCTAAAGGCCACAGAGGATTTGGCCTTGGTTTAGGTTGTTGCTGTGGTTGAGTGACTCAAGAGCAAGGATAAACCTGGACCTCCCAACAGAGTGAAGCAGACAGGAGGCAACCTAATACAAAGTTTCCAGTAAGGGCATTGCTCAGTCAGTTCAAATTGCAAATTGAGGGCATAAAATCTTTCTGCCAAAAGCACTGCTTAGAACTAATTAAAAAGGAACAGGTGTTTGTATGTACCCCCTTCCAAAGTATTTAAGCCATTATAAAACTTTTTTTTTGCATTGATATTACAGTAAACTGAAATTATATAATATGCCACCCCTGTCCTTCTGCACAGACATTCAGAAGCTGCTGTCTGTGGCCCCATCTTGAGAAGTTTATAATCCAAATAAACAAGACACCAAAGGCAGAAGGAGAAATAGCCAAATGAAATGATGCACCTATGGTTCTGCATCTGGACAGTAGTAGAACTCAAGTTAATCTAAGAGGTGCTTGTCACAAGAAATATGTTGTTTCAATAAGAAAAACCTGGTTGATGCCAGCTACAATCTGAGTCAATTGACTTTTATAAACTTCTCACTGTAATATCAGAGGCAAGACATAGGAAAAATGTGTTGATTTAATGAATTCACAAACTGAGACAAAAGAAGTATCATATGCTGTGTCATGAAATGGAATCAGAAATAACATGGCCCTTATCACAGTGCAATATTCTGACATAAACACCTACAATAATTAAGTGCTCTTTACCTTGACATATAGCAAAAGAGACAAGATTCTGGGAACATTTAATATTTTATCTATTCCAGACAGGTAATGTATATTTTTATGTCCTCATATCTAATCATCAGCAGTTATTTTATGCCTTTTATATTCTTATTTTTTCTTCAGTACAGAGGCAAGCTTGTTTAACTACTTGCTCATTTCTGATTTGAATTTTTCCCTGTGGCTATTGACATAGTTTTCTTTGTTCAATTAAATCTAAGTGCTATTATTTCCTGAGTAACAGTATCATTGCAGCAGAGAAAACCGTTCAAACAAATTGCACTCTATACTCACTTCTTAGGCAGACTTCCACACACTAACATCATTAATTAATGTAATTGATTGGTCTTATTTTAATTACAGCAATGCAACAATTATAAATAACCTTGCAAGATATTTAAAGTGCCCTATGTGAACATCTGAAGGGATTTTTGGAGTCAGCTACTTGAAGCAGAATTTTTGTAGTGTATGAATAATTTGGGAGCCAAGGCACAGAATAAAAACTCTCTTTTAGCAGCAGCGTTTTATAATTTTGAAAAAGAAGTGTTATCACTTGGACCTGGGCTGTCTACCATCTCATTTGGTGTGCACAAGTTCATACTAGCTGAAAGGACAGTCCTTTCCCTTATTAGAGAGCTGGAGAAAGGGAAGCAGAACTGAAGGAGAAAACCAGTATTAATTACATGATCTGCACAGTGCTCTCTGTGAGTGGCATCTAAATATTGGTAACATACAACCTGACAGAACCTGAAAACATTTACTTGCATGATTATTTTCTAGCATCTATGAAAAGTCACCTTCTGATTGCTTCTATGAATAGTGTTTTCAGGACAAATAATACAGGTTTGCTTTGGCTTAGGAGGCAGGGGGTATTAGGCAGTATCTAATGGTATCAGGAATTAATGCAAATGTATTCAAATTGCAGATGTTTTCTTGTCCTCCTTTCCTTCCTCTCCTCATATGTCACTTAGTTTGTAAGATGATAAATCCAGTAAATTAATTTGTCATGCTCCTGTCTGCGTGATTTTTGTCCCGCTTGGAGGGTTTTTGATACAATTACATTAGAGTTCACTATATTTACAGAGAATTAGATCATTCTTATTTCAGCAGCCCAAAGTCAATCATTGAAACAAATAAACCCTTTAGTTAACTGTTTTCAGATTATTTATTTTCACTGTCAGTTACACTTGTCCCTTGAGGTACCAGGTGAGGCAAAGTTGTAATTTTATCTTATTGAGGAAGTTCAAATCTATCATATTCAGGAAATTCTTGTGTCATCATGTAAATATTTGATATCTTGTCTGAGTTAATAATTCACGCTTCTTTTGTAGTCATTAGAGAAAAACAAAACAAAACAGAGACCTGCAGGAGAAGGTTGAAATCAATAAAAAATGAGAAAATTATGTTGGTTTGGATGACTTAGGTTCTTGTGTTACTGTTCTTTCTCCCTCATTCACCAGAATGTTTCTCCCCAGAGTAGTCATCGAATGTTAAGGTTTCCCTTTTCTCATGCCCAGGGCTGAAATACACTGCCCTCATCATCTTGTCATGTCTTAGGCCTGAAGAAGCTGATGCATTTTCTGGCAGTGCAGGATCTGTGACCATTTCATTTGGTATGGGGAACACTGAAGGACGGACTTCTCTGTGCGTCCTTTATCTCATGAGTTGCAAAACATGAATCATTTGCTCTGCATTGTTCTATTTCTAGATGAGCATGCACTGATTTGACATGACAAAGGGTCAGGCCATCCATAGGCAGTGACAAGGGAGGGACAGCCCACCCTGCCTGCTGTGACTGCTCAGGAATCAGGCCTCTGAGCACAGCAGTTTCATACCTGCATGATCACTGTCTTGGGGCACATGGGAAGCAGAATGCAGCACTAAAGGGACAGCATAGTTCCCCAGAGTCCAGCATATTTCCTTTGTTATGAAATTTGTTGAGAATTCTTCTGGAGGAACATAAAGTGGCATTGCTGTACAGAATTTAAAGGTAGAAGAGATGAAAGTAGTTGAGACAAAGCTATAGTAAAGGAAGAGCAGTATGGCAGGGAAGTATAACCAGGAAATTATTGCACCAGTTACGCATCTAAACTGGCATCTAGGTGGGAATTAAGAGCCTAAATTCAGAATATTAATTCAGGAAAATCCAACCAAACTCATATTCAGATGTTTTCACAGATGTAGACTGTATTATGTGGTATGCCCTGCACAGTTTTCCCAGTTTCTCTTTGCATTGGGTTGGCAAAGGAGGTGGCTGCCTAAGGTGTGTTGGCATGGAGAACAAAATCATTTCTCTGCCTAAGTTCTTTGGTGGACCTGATGTGCATAGTCAGGCCTTACAAACCTGCACCAAATGGTCTATGATAGTAAAAAAAAAAGACAGAAGGATAATTCCTGAAATACTCTTGCAAGTAGCTGGGTATTTGTACTCTCCCCAGTTCTGCCTTAGGGTTGCTGTACCAGGAGAGTCTGACTGCTGTTGCCAACTGAGGATGACATTTCTGAAATTGATTGTCCACACTCTAGGTTTGTTTTTAATAGCAGGACTAGAGCCCAAGCATCTGAACTTCTAGGCCACTTCTCACCCTGAGCTCATATTTTAACAATTTTTGAAATTTTGCCTGCAGCCATCTGGTAAATATGGTAAATTTGGAGACTTCATTTCTAAGAGTTGTTTGGAAAGTCAAGAATTGATTCTTAATGCTTTAATACTATATTTTATGCAAGTGGTTCTCTGTTTTATTGGTGTTGAGGGCCGAACATTCAGAGCAGTGAAAAGTCAGGTTAACAGACATTGGGCAGTGACAGTAAAATCCAGTGCTTTGTAAAGTGTTTTAATCTCAGGCTAATAATATTCACATAACAAGAGATTTGATAAGTTTTATAGCACAAATGGAAAAGATCAGTGTCACTAGATTGTAATGTCTTCAGTGGTAGTATTTAGGATTTATAATAGATTGCCATCAAAAATACATAACAATAACTTTATATATTGTACAATAAATAAGTATGTATCTCATGTAATAAGTAATAAGTATGTATCTGATGTAAGAGACCCCTTCTTCGAGGAACTTTCAGTGCCAGTAAACCACCCAGTAACCCAGCATGGAATAGCAAACAGAGCCAAGCAAGAGGGGCATCTATGAGGGATCATTTAACAGAGCTAGAATTATTAAAATAAATGTTACTTTTTATAACTAATGAACAGTTTGTGAAAATATAAAGATGAAAATATACTGTGAAATGCAATGAAGGTGAAGTTATGAAGGGAACTAGTCAAAAATGTCTTATATAATAGTGAAAGCCCTATTTAATAAACACCAGTTAAAAGATTTAAACCTGTTGAAAATATTTTTCATTCAATGTGAATTCAATTCATTCAATGTTTGGCATTCCTCCTCATGGCCAAATCTACTGAAGTTAAAATGCCTTTAGTAAACAAATTCTAATGAAAAGCTATTCACAACTGTCTTTATTTGCTTTGTCACAATCACATGGTAGATATTTTCTTTCTACAGCAATCAAATTCATGACATCTATTTAATGGAGCTAAAATGGATTGTGCATTAAGCAGCATTGCTTTATACAAAAGAGAAACACTAAAGCCTGTGTACCTGTAAAATAGAGTGATTTAAATGTATTATGCAATAAGCCTAAACAGTTAGCAGGAACTTGAATTGGAATACTACCTTGAAATAAAAATGCCTTTAATTTGGTTTTTTTTTTACAAACATACATTAACTGAACTTGATAGTAATTCTGAAAGACAGGTAAGTGTTGTTATAAACATATAGCAGATGGTTAAACTGACATAAATGGAGGGTGAGAGATTTGTTCAAGGTCAGGGAGCAAGTGCTCAGGAGTTCTGACATATAGTTAGTTCCCTGTTCTGATCATGAAACAAATCTCCTTTGTTCTATGTATTTGCACATTACACTTTAAATGAATAGCTGTATTATTTTGCTTGTGCTTCCAAATGTAAGTGCAGGGCATACAGAAGAGACACAATCTATGGGTTTTACCTTTAAAATAATGCATTTTTTGGTTAAGGATCAAGAGCACAGAGTTATATACTGAGGGCACTTGCATCATCCTCTGCCACAATGAGTAGTTTGCTGTAGAGATAAGTGGGTGACTGTGGTTGATTTCTATCCTATTGCCACTTCCTGTCCTGAACCTGCAGTGTGCCAATTTTAATCTGTCAGGAATCTAAATACCCTTCAGGTTTGGTTTGCTGATTGAGTCCTTCCTTCCTTGAACCTCCAGTTTCTATACTGAACCTATAGGAGGCCCCATAGTATTTTACCATGTTACCATCTTGATTCTTCTGCCTTTTTACCTGGAAGTAAAAGATTTATCTTCTTTTTTCTCTTTGCTGATGTTCAGCATATCCAAATACACTAATTGCTCAGTTCTGTTAGAGCCTCCCATTATCTGAAACAGATAGTGGTGTAATCATGAGAAGTTTCATAACTGAAAGTTGAATATAAACAAGTAGGTTTTATCTATTTTTTTTTCTATCTGTGTAAATGCAGAAGAGGGAATTCTTAAGCTTTTTTTCCCACTTTTGCCCAAGTTCTGAATGGTCATCTTGATGAATAAATATGGCAAGTTTAGTTTAAACATGGAGTGAGTGACTGCAGAAGGTTTATTTATTTAAATGGCTTTCCATTCAGATTAAATATAAACAGAAAAGCATAAAAGTTATCTCTTAAATCCAAACCAGAGTTTTGGCTGAGCTTAAGTCTGAAGCGTCTGGACATCAAACAAACAAACAAATAAACAAGAAGTATTTCTTTTTTGCATGTGAAATACATTTGAAATAACTTTCTCCAGCTATTTAATTTTAATTTCAAAGGCTTTTTCGTACATTACCGAGTGCAATCCATAAAACAACCCGGTCAAATAAGTACCAAACTGTTACCTTCACTTTACATATGTAAGTCAGAGAGTTTATTTGACATGTCTAAAGTCAAAAAGCAAAATACCACAGAATAGGATTTAGAGCTGAGAGGACTCTAATCCACCAGGCTGTGCTCAGCCCCCTGAACATGACTTTTATTGTGCACCCAAATACCAGCTGGTGATCACTCCAAGATTGATGGTAGCATGCAGCTCTGGAATGTGCTCCTAAATTCACTCTTTGTGTCAGTCTTCATGGTGCAAAAAAGAGTGAAATACGTTTGTGTTCTGTGTTTAAACAGCAAGTGTGCTGCCCATGGAGCACGGCTGCCTGCAGTCTTGGAGCATTCCTGCTCCCAGGAGTAGGGACAGCCACATCCTATAAATGACACCTAGCAGTGACAGAGCCAAATTCATACAGAAAAAAAATGGAGCTTAAATAAAATACTGCACACATGCTTAGAAATATTTTATTTTTAAAATTGATATTAAAAAACCCACCCTAAGTCTTAATTAATTTAGTATTGACAGTACTTATACCAGTTCTCGATGTTCAGCAACTCAAGCAGAAAACACTGGTGTTAATAATTTCCAGTTGTGTCCAGCCACTGAAGTCCTCTGGGGGATGTGGCAAACCCCATATTCAGTGAAGCAGGTTGTGTCATAACAGTAATTTGGGAAAAAAAAAAAAATGCAATCTGATGAAACCACATGGCTATTCCTCCAATGGTAGTGAATGCATTTAATATACCAGAAAAATCTGTTTCAAGAGAAAAAAAAAGAACCAACTGCAAGACATTTAAAGATAGGATTGACCTTTGCTTTTCTCCCAAACCAAACTTTCCTTGGCTTCAGAAAGCATCCCAAACACCCACATCCAGAAAGCAGTTTGCTTCCTGTCAGTGGAAAAGGCTGCGTGGCCTTGCAGCTGCAGAATAAAATTTAATCCAAGAGCTCAAATTAGGCTGCAAGGGGTAGTACAGTGGGTACTCTACTAAAGCATATGGAACAACGAATAAATATAGGAAAAAAAATAAGAATATTGTGGAAAAGTATTCTGTTACTCTAAAATTTCTATAAATAGAAATAACAATGGAGGATTTGGATAAATGCAGCTGTGACACGAATGTGGAACCGAGTGTGGCTGGTGCTTTTGGTGAAATTGGTTATCTCCAATGCAGTGACCCTTCTGGCTTCGTGCTGCCTGGGGTTCATGGAAGGTTCACTGAGCGGGGGATGCCATCGCTGACCTCCAGCTGCTTTGTTTTCTCACATAGTTGAGGGAGAATAAGTGTTTCTTTTATCCTTCCCAGATGTAAAGCAGAGCTTGCTAACTATCTTGACTTGGTATATAGAGATGATTATCTGATATATGGACAAGAGTATGTAGACACCAGGTATATGCATCCCAGTGACAGATGATACTGAGGAAACAAGAGAACACACCAAAAAAAGGAAGCAGTGGTTTACCTGTTTGTGTGTGAGACCCATCATGCCACATACTTACTTGCTTGGTTTTGCCATAGGCAACTTGGCTGCTTTTATGAGTGTCCCTCTAAATTCAGAATTTTTTGTGGATAAAAATACTACCCTTTAGTTCAGCAGTCAACTGAAACAAATTTATTACTGTAGTTCTTTTGAATGAGAAATACTGCCTTCCAAAGTTTCTTCAGCTCATAACTGGGTAAATTTTACATTATTTTAATGAAGAATGAATGAAAGCTAAGCACTGGGATTTAGCTTGATCTCTTTATGCCTGATGTTTGCCTGATAGCTAATCCTAATTTGATTAAATTGATAATAATAATAATAATAATGAAACTGTAACCAAGCCTGCATATACTAAGTTGCCCTATTTTGTACAGAGTAGTGGTGAGAAGTGACTGGTAAAGATAGGAACAATATGTTTTAAGGAGATCTGTGGATAAAGTAGCATGGCTAAAGTTGCAGTACAGTTGGTAACATCAATAAAGGCAAGGATTACTGAAGCAAGGGTAATAATGCCAGTTGTAGACATACAGAGATTGGCTGAGTCTCTGAGGAGGTTTCTCTTTGAGGGAGAGAAAGGAATATAATGAAAAGGGTTCCTCTGCCTTGCCACAGTGAAGTGGGTTCTTACTTTATTACAGGAACTATAATGAAATTTTTCAGTGGATGAGCTGCATTTTCTCAATGAGTTTTTATTAGCTCTGGTAACAAATAATTTTTCAGCTTAGTGAGAATATGCTCAGAGAGAAAAGGACTGCATGTGAGCTGATGTTAAGAGCTTTTTCAGTCTGAAAAGAAGTTAGGAGACTACTGTCATACTTTCATTATTTAAGGTGTTGATTATTCTGAAACATTTGATAGATCTTCACTACAGCTCGGCATCACGGTTGTTGGCACATCAGTGAAGATGTGTTAACACCTCAAAACTGCACACTACTACTCCCCAGAAGCTGTCAGTTTTGTATGTCTTCACTGTCTACAGACCACCTCCAAAATACTCACTTAGACTGAACAGAAAGATAAATTTGCAAAGAAAGACAATTCTAGCAGTAAAACCTTTCACCCAACCTTGCTTACGCTCTCCCTGTCCCTCTCTCTCCCTTCCCAATATTCAAAGATATCTCAGCTGACATCATCTGACCCCTCTGTTTGTGGGGAGTAAATACTCAGGTACTTAAACCTAAGCCTTAAAAAGTTTGATTTTATCACAAAAGCAATAGCCTGAATGAGATGCAAAACTAAAGAGAAGTCCACTCAGACCTTGTTCTCCCAGTGGCCAACCCATTAGTGGCAAATGGTATGAAGATGTATGGTTTGGAAAAACAGCTCCCAGATCTGGTGCTGTTGCCCAGTTCTGACTTGGAGACTATCACAAGCTTCAATCTTAATTAATTTTTCAGGCAGACAATTACAGTAATTCACTTTCTCCCATTTCTCCTATCTCTCTGTAAATCTGGATCAAAGTTTCAGTGTCTGCATAGTCAGGGTTTAGCTGTCCAGTGAGTCTGATTGCTCCTTGGAGCATTTCTCTGTGTGTCACAGGAAGCAGCACAGCCATTCTTCCACTGGTGTGATTGGTGGTCCACTAGGAGATAGGAGAAGAGGGAAAACAAAAGAGGTTACAGTGAAAAGATACACTTCTCCCAGAAGAAGTAAAACTATGTGGAATCTGTCTGACTTCTCCACTGGTGCAGCTCATTTTCTTACTCTGTCTCAAAAATAATGTCATACTTGGCAGCTGAAAGCTTCTCACTCCTGCATCTGGAAAACAAAAACATCCCTGGTGCCAATGGCAAAGCCACTGTGTGCACCCAGGCTGAGCTTCTGCAGCCTTCAGGCAGTGTGGCAAGGACCTTGTCTCTCCACAGCTTTTGGAAAGCAACCAAAGGGTAAACTCTGTGTAACTGTGCAGACTTTGAAGTATGCAGCTCTTGGAGAGCAGTTCTCATGCTGCAGAGCTGTTGTACACAAGCTTGTTACACACAGGGCTTGGAGGAGCCTGGCTCCCATCTGACATGGACAACTCAGCTGCAGTCATCGTAAACCCAGTCAGCCTGTCTTTATGGCTCTCCATACTTGCCAAAGTTGTCCCTTTTGTTTTGGGACCAAAAATGAGAACAAGGCCTGGACAGGATAATAATGAGCAGAAAAGAACAAGGTAATACTTAAAACCAGGATATCTTCTGGAAAGTTCTATAGAATGGCAGTATTTGTAGCATCTTCTGAAATAAAACCTACAAATTGCATTTATGTAAAATTAAACCTGCACGATACTTACTAAAAAGAAGCAGCTCACTTTTCAGTGTTTTTATTGAAATGCCTATACAGACTTCAGAGAAGTTATTTGAGGTTTACAGTGAGGTAAATGGAGGAATAATCTGAAGATTATGCCCAGAAGTCTCTACAGCCTAGTGAGACTGGATGGCTGGAGGTTGTGGGTGGTCTTGCATAATGCTCAATGAAGGAATCTCAATACTGGAATATTTGGCAAGACTTAGGATAGCTGTGTAACTGCAGTTTGAAAAACATTGACACATTTTTCCTCTTTGTTTTGGAGTGAGTTTTCTGTTGTGGAATGTGGTATGATTTCACATGACAATATCTGCAAAAATGAAAAAGAAATCATATCTGTTCCTCATAATTTAAAGCTTCAGTAAAGATGCATGGAGCTTTGTGGGGTGTCTTGGGTTGATAAGTGTGCCACAAAGCCATGTTAATACATTTTGCCACACATGAGTAAGTGGCTTTCTCTTCTCGTGCATTTGCTTAGAAAGCACATTCCTTCTGCACAAAACTGGCAGCTGCCCACACCTCAGAGGATCTGCCCCTCCTTTTTTCTTCAAAGTACTAAATAAAAGATGAAAAATTCTGTTACAGGTTTTGGTAGTTTTAATAAAACAGCACTCTGTCATGAATTATTTCCCTTTTGGTACAACTTTTTAAAAGACATGGTGTTAAAAGCCAGTTAATACTCAATTGCAATTTTTTTAAAGTCTGTGAGTTACTAAGATTTCAGGAGTTTTGTGTATCTTGCAAATTGTAAAAAAAAAAAAAAAAAAGACCCATCTACTGACATATGTGAACACTCTGCTTAAGGTCAACTGGTAACTGGTATGTCTTTTCCTATCAACACATGGTCCCCTTCACAAAGAGCTATTGAGTGTTTTACTGCTCCTAATGTATATGTTGAGCTGCTCAAGGTGACAAATTGTTCTTCAGGCATACTAGAGCCACCTCTGGGCCTGCTTCTCCAAAGGCTTCACCTTGGTGCTCTGATTACCCTTTATAAAAGACTGCACTATCTCAGTCCAGTAATGTTTGAATTCCACTCTCAACTCATTTAGCAAATACACCCACAAGTATTCAAGGTGTATATTTAAACCAGATCATATTTAGATATCATTGACATTTCCTTGTTATTTACTCTCATTCCAAATGCAGCAATTAAATTTCTTTCTAGCAGATTATACATTTTAGCTCTGGGCAAAAAGAGGGTTCTGTTTCAGCTTGTACTATCTGAACTCCCTTCTTCTCTCTCATTCAAGTGATCTTGTTAATTAGTTAGCCTGTGATTTTATGAGCACTTGTAAATCTGTTTTTTCCCCTCTCGCACTTTTTTTTTCAAATAAAGATATAATTAAACTCCTTTTCAGATGGATTCAGAAGCAAGCAAGTGTGCACATCTGTGATTTTTAGTTCTTATGAAGCTATTACCTCCTATAAAAAAAGCCAGATTTCATTGTAACTGCACTAAAGAAAAGAGTAACGACTCTCATGCATGAAGAAGAGATAAAGAGATAAAGAAAAGGTCAAAGGTCCACCTGAGCTTTCTTGGGCCCTGCGTGATTAAGGCACACAAGGGACTGACCAGTAGCACATCTGGCTACTTCTGGCTCTTTGGTCAGATGACTGTGTCCCCATTCACAATGGGATTCACTGGAGAATGGCTGAGGGATGGGTTTTAGTTTGAACACTGCAGGAGCAGTGGCAAAATGCTTTAGCATCTCCCTTGTCTCAACCCCTGAAGTAAAATGAATCAATACATATGTCTTCAAAGAAAAGGAATATTGACAGTGCAAAGATGACTCATTCTGAAGTCTAGAAAAGAAAGATTCAGGCTTTACTTCTTCTCTTTCCATACATAAAATTGAAAGATTAGTCAATTGTATTCTCAGACTTGCAGTTTTATAGCAGACTATTTCCACAAGCACTGTGTAAACTATAAAAATGATGCATTAATTTCTTCCATGTCTATACATTAATTTTTTTTAAAGCCAAGAAAACAATAATGACAATTTTTGTATTCTTATGAAATCTCATACTGTTTAACTAAATCTTTTCAAGTAATTTCTGCTAAAAAGTAACAAAACAGAGAGTTTCGTAAATACACAGTAGAAAGGAAAATATTTAAACTAAAATAAAACAGATCTTTTCTTCTGGCTGAAGTTTTTTGGGGTTTGGGTTTTAAATTATTTTTGGTAACTTTACAAATACCTCAGATTTCACTCACATTCTTAAAATGCATAACCATTCCATTCAATGCTAGCGACATTATGCATATATGTCCAAATTACTTTTTCACCTGTTTAAACATGACCTTGTGGGCAAAAGGGGACCATCTCCATTTAGATGTTATAAGCAAAAACATTGTTCTACTTAAGTATTTATTTCTAGGGAAAAAAAAAAAAGAAAAAAAAAAAAAGAAAAAGAAAATTGGTTTCATTCCAGTTCCTAGAAGGTGAGATTTTACATTGCAGTCTCACATTTGGCATGGGCTGGCATATTTGTTGGCACAAATTCAAGGCTTAATGAGGCTTGAGAGAGTCTTGCAGCCTCCATGACCAGAGGCTAACATCAAGCTTACAGCTAGATGTACACAAGGTGTGTGACTGTGCACCCCACACCCCATGAGAACGTAAAATAAAACAGCATTGTATTGCTGGCTTCACATCACTAAGGCTACATAAAATCCATGCCAGTTTGGGCTGCAGAGGTTGCCTGGGGAGATGTAGCCCATGTTCCTGGAAAGCTGTGTTTGTGCCCTTCACTGTGGTGCTGCCTGTGAATGGATTGCTGTGCTTTACTCCCTGCTTCTTTCTGAGCCACAGACACCGAATCTCTGCCTTTACTCTGAACTTCCCCATAAACAGCCTTCTGAGACTGAATCCTTATGCCAGCAGGAAAGAGGAGGAAAGCATATTATTCCTTTTACTCTCCCACCGGGAATCCTAAATTAAAAGCCTGACAGAGCATCCTAGGTTTGCTCGAAGAAGCCCTGCTGGGCTGGAAATCCAGGGCTGGTGGAGTGCAGGCGTGATTGCACGCAGTCTCTCACGTGTGCTGGTTCATCCACAGTTTATCAGTGGATGAAGTCAGTGCTTTGAACTTGGGCTAGGGCTGCTTGCATACCATGGCTCTAGCTCAGCAACCCCTGCCATGTAAAGATAATTCTTGATTATGTTGAACATTTAGTAATAATTGGTTATGTGAGTCTGCAAAAAGGAAGTTATATTTTGGGAAGACCCTGCTAAAAAATCCATAAATTTCATTAACAAATGCATCAAACATCCTTGTAAGATGTCAACCAAGGGAGTCACTTAGAGTCTTAACCTCTACATATTAGGGATTATTATATTCCTTAGTCTGGGAGTGTCAGGCTGTTTTCAACATTGTACTGCCAGTGAATTTGAATTAAGGAGTGATGAAAAGTTGAGACTGAGTCATTAAATAAGACATTCAGAGCACTACCTAGTGGATCTAGCTCATTTATCCTTATGCAGGCTGGACAATTTGGGTATAACAGGCTGTGTGTGAGATAACTACACCTTCCTGGATTCTTCTTCTCTAATATTTTGTTCTGGCCAGCATATTTAGGTTTGTTACAAAGGCTTTTGTGATGTGATGCCAGTAATAGATATTGCACAAATATTTTGTTATTTCTTCTGTGAGAACACGACTTTTAAAAAATAATACTTTTTTTGTGGTGGATTAGAAGGATAATTAAAGAGTAGGAGTTAAACTGTCTAATTGTCAGTAAGCTGTGCACTGTGTACAGAGAAAACTCCCAGTCATTGGGATCTCCAAAATATGTAGTTCAATAATAAGCATAATTCTGGAAAGAAAACTCACTGAAGCTTTTGTTTTATCATTAAAGGAACCTGTCCTCTAAGATCAGATTTCTTACAGTAGGGATCAGGTGGTTTTATCCCTGAAGAAAGGCAAAATTCACCAACTGATGAAGAAAAACTGTGAGCAAAGATTATTTTTGTATCATTAAGGATGAAAGTTACTTATACATTGTTTTCTTGTCAAATAAAAATTTTAATATTCAGAGAGCTATCTGTAGCATCATTCTCCATATAGGTTTTTACTGCTTTCAGTGTTTGGTTAAGTTTCCAAAGCATGGAATAGAATTGCTCTGAATGTCAGTAAATGTCTACTTCATTTTTCGACAAAAACTCTTGGAGTTGTAAGGGAATGTGAAAGATCATATAGCATCTTTACAGCCACTTCTTTCTCCAAGCAACAACAACCAGATGGTAAATCTTTAAAAAAATCAAATTTTCTTGGGTGATTGTGTGGTAAATTTTGTGATGAATGAAAATAAAATTTGATTAGTTATAAATTCCCTCCCTACTTGCTTGAGTAGCCCAGAGAGTCTAATAAGCTGTAAGCTTCAGCACTAAAAGAAATAAAAGTAATAAATCAGTGTGAGAGTATTTGCTTCACATCTTTCCTTCCTCTTAGGAATGGTGTTGAGCTTCCATAGTCTAGTAACCTGATACAAGGTGTTCTCCTCAGCAGCAGCTCAATGGAGGCAGAATACCCTTCAGGAGCCTTAGAAAGAATAAAAGGGGTTAAAAGTCCAAGAAAATAATGGATTTTGATAAATGAAAGTTGTGGGAATCTGTTGCTGGTTTTGTCTCTTGTTTAAAAGCAGTCATCATGATCATGATTATCTGTTACATCAGCCCTGGTGTTTTCCCTGTCAAGCACTGTCAGGCAGTGAGGCAGTGAGCAGGGACATCCTATTGTGCAATCACCGTGCTCACATTAACCCTGTGCTGTGTGGGAAACCCTCCCAGTTTATCTGTGCTTTTCTGGTGTATCAAATGTATGGTTAGGAGAAGGTTCAGTTTCACCTACAGCTGCCAAAGGTTATAGTAAAGTTGATAATGCCCCAGGTAAAGGGATGAGCACAAGTGTCTGAGGCTGGTTGTGAGAATTTCAGAGCAGCCAAAGGTACTGGGTGTTAATGGCATTGTGCTGGTGAGTCCCAGGTGCCTGGGACAATCATAGCTAAAAGTTTACAGGGAGGATTTTTTTCAAGCACTAAAAAAAGACTTCTGAAAGTACTGTGAACAATTTAATAGACCATATATACAGAAATATTTCTGGTTTGAGAGAGCAGTTTTATAAAATATCAATAATCTTTAGACGGCTAATTTTGTAAAAGACATTTACTGTTTTCCATAGGGAATGAATGAGCAAAACATTTGCCTTTAAAAAACCTTTAGCAAAAGTGACAAGTGATACTGTCCCAGGCAAAGTTTGCAGCTGAGAACTGTGGGCTCAGATCTTACATTTATGAATAAACATTACAGCAGAGCTTTATTTTCATAAGTACTTTATATTTTCCACCCGTTTAGAGTCTCAGGGAAGACAATTCAATACTAATATTCATGAAGAAAGAAAGCATAATTATATGTTAAATATTTTAACAGACAAATTGATTATTAAGGTTTTATTTTTCCACTCTCAGCTCTTGAGAAATATCCCTTCTGTTATGACTGAAAAGTAAAACAATCTGACTAGGGGCCAAAATGTATTGGCCAAGCAAAGATGGGAAGGCTGAGTTTTCTTGAGGACAGCAAGTAATTCTTATATTGCAGTTGCTTATGCTATTCCTGTAACAGGCCTGATCCTGCACTACTGAGATCAAAGGATATTTTCACTTCACTTGGTTGAAGAAAGTTTATGTGGAAAAATAGAGCTGTGTTGCAGTTCTGGTAGTTTGGTCCAACCCGTAAACAAAGAACTCAATGAACAGACACATTTAGGCTGGACTGAATAATTTTGTTTTTCTTTTAAGTAAGTCACGCATGGTGATGAAGAACAAAGTAAAATCCGACCTTGAAAATGATAAAAACCTATTCTTAGTGAAGACCCCTGTTAAGAAGAGGAAGTAAAATGTTCTTATGTAGTTCTCATTGATCTTGTGGATTTTCTGCAGTCATAAACTTCAGAATGTATTGAACACATTGATTAATTTCATAAATTATCTTCCTTAAAAGCCAAAGCTGTAAATAATAATATCCATTAAAACAAGAATTAATTACATGAATGAATAACAGCACTGTCTGATTTTTATGAGCTATGTCTATCTACTTGATGTACAAAATGATTGTATTCAAACTGGGAAAAAAAAATTAGTTTTACCTCAACCACTGTATTATTATCTAGTGTCCAACGAGGCTCTTTCTTCTCTCTGACCCCATTTTTGTCCAAAGATGTCATTATTTAAAAAGAAAGGCAATTGAGAAGCAAGAAACATGAGTGGACTGCTTTACTATGCTACTGTCTTACCTATTTCAGAGCTGCAAGAAACCAAGACCTCTGAGTATCACAGAATATCCCACAGCCCCCTGGATTACAGGATATTATTGATGGATGAAGATCAGGATCGGATCTACGTGGGGAGTAAAGATCATATTCTGTCTCTGAATATTAACAATATAAGCCAAGACCCCCTCAGTGTAAGTTCAGTTTTATTTTGAGAATCTGAGGTTGCTTTACTCCATGCTTTTGCTTTTAAGACAAAAAAATCATATTTCAGTATTTTGCATGGAGAGTCCATGCCCACACCTTACTGAACTTTTAGTCTTTGTTTTATGTGTAATGCAGATGAAGCTCTATGCTGTTCCTCAAACACAGTTTCAAACTGACCTGTTTACTAATTTTGAAGCAACATTCTGCTTGGCCTGGCCTCACAAGGAAAATCTGTGTGGTTTGATGTTTTCCACCTCGCTCCAAGATAAGGTAGTTCAGAGACACACTTTTAGAAGAATCCAGCGAAGAAGAATAAGATACACACTATCATTCTCAGGCCCTATGGAAAAGAAGCAAGGACATAGTTGTCCTTAACCTTGTACTACATTTTGTTATGTTTTGTGCTCTGGACCCTAATCACTGAACTATTTGCTGACCTCTTGTTATGTCTGTGTCAGGCTTTGCCCTTCACTTGGGTAGCTGAGACACCTCACTTGGGGTTTTTGGGCACTGTGACCCACATGTACCCCTTGACACCAGCTCTTTTCTGGCTTCTCTCCCTTACTGCAGGTGTTTTCCAAGGACTTTGTGTTCTCTCACCAAACAATAGTAGACAACCTCTGTGTGAAAATAATAACATTATCACATGCTTACAGATTCCTGTCTTATCTCCAAAGCCAGTTGAAATTCAGCCTCTGCTTTTGAATAGGTGACCTACAGAAGTATTTGTGTGCCCAGAAACTTGACTGTTGAGCTATTACCTGTCTACAGACTTTGTCTTGCCTATGATCAGATTGTCACAGCTACTACCCTGCCTGAAGGGGAACCATGAAGGCCTTGATCCACCAAATCCATCCAGTCCTTTAATCTATGTGCTTTATACTGTACCTAGGAAGGACTGAGAGGCAGTGATACCCGGCTTGCAGCAGGGAAGATAAATGCCTTCCTTAAGAGACAAGGCTTTTAATGTGTCAGGGGAGAGAGAGAGGCCCTGCCAGAGAGTGATTGAGCACAGTTAAATTCAGGCTTTGCTCTGAATCACCCTCTGGACATGCTTGTCCACCTGAATTGATTGTGCAGGGAGCCAGGGAGGCTCATTTTAACTTACACATTTAAATTAAATGCCTCTCGTTCAATGGTGTGAATGCATCCACCCTCCTCCTAATGGTGCCCAAATCTCCCTCTGAAATGGGGCTGCCTTCTAGGATCTGAAATACCCTCTGTGACCTTTTTGCTAATTTCCATCTCACAGTGCTCCAGCCACCCTGGTGTGGCAGGAGATGTGCCCCAGCATGGCACACTCCCTCCTGTCCTTGGCAGGTCAGGTCTAATCCTGTGCTGAATCTGGTTAGATAGGAGGGCCTCTGTCACACGAAATATTTTCTGCATTATAAAGCTGTGAGGCGTTTCAACAGCTCGTGTAGGCCTGGAGAAATAAGAATTAAAAAAAATCAACTGAAAGGAAAGACACAAAGCTTTCTGGCATTGAATGTATTAGGCTCAGAATGAATCTCTGCAATTCCACACAGTCTTCCATTTGTTTATTTATTTTAACAACACATTCACTTTGCTGATCTTATATATCTGTAGAAATCCTATATACATACACATTCAAATCCACAATTCTACATATAGATATGTATGTGTACATATATACACAGAGGTCTTTTAATGATATTGTTTATGTTATCTTGAGGCTAAATGTTATCAGGCTCTGTCACTTACTAGATTTCTAGGGATAAATTTGTAATGGATGGCTTTCCTATTTCAAAATCGAAATAAATAATGGAAGAAGCTCAAAATATTTACAGTTTGAGATAAACTGATAAACATTCAGACACTGAGGAATTTCTTGGAAAAGTCTGAAAGAAATCAATGTGAAATCTTGAGATCTCAAGTAGGTTTTATCATAATCTAGCCAAACCTTTGGTAATAAAATCAAAAAATTTTTACAAGAACCCTTCTTTCAATATTTTAGTTTTCTGGCTTCTAGTGTGAATAATTTCTACAAGTTCAGTAGAAGTAAAAAAGTAAAGATATGTAGTAATTTAGGCCATAGTGGTGAAAAATCTCTCTTATTTAGAAGAAACAAATCTAAATAAATTGATCAACTTGCCTTAAAAATTTGTAATAAACTTAATATATATCAGCCAAAGACTTGGACCTTGATTTTGTTTAATGCTTGCTAAGACAAAGATAATTTTATTTATCAACAGAAGTCCTTCTTTTCCTTATAATCAAAGTATAAATTATCTCTAAATATTAATCTACTAATGTAAATTAGGCAGTGACATAATTTTTTTAAATTATGCAATAAATATACTACTTGAACACTACTTCTTTCCTTACAGATTTTCTGGCCAGCATCAGCAAACAAGGTTGAAGAGTGCAAGATGGCTGGCAAGGATCCTACGGTGAGTTACAATCCACATGCACGCACACACACAAATTAGGTACTTGGCAATAAAGTAAGAGCACCTTGAGTGCAGCCAAAGCAAAATGAAACAAGTGTTTGTTTTGCTTTTGAAATGCTTTGCAAGCCAATCTATAAAGCGAAATTCTGGAAAAACAGGCAGTGTAAACAGAATGCACCTTTAGACTGTGACAGATGGGAAAAGATATGCAGTGTCCATTTCCTCGCCTCTTTTGGTTGGTGCTAATCAAACTAGGTAATAGTACTTCTCCAGATATGTCCTGGGGTGATGCTGCACAACCTGTTGACCTGCTCTTTGGAGTGGGGAAGTTCTCTGGGTGTCTGCTCCCCCCAGGAACACACTGAATGTGGGTGGTACCCACTGTCTGCAGTCTGAAGACCTCAGTTGTGCCCCAGTGTCTACATGGTGTTGCATGGTGCTGGCTCCTGCTGAACCAAATATGTGAATGCCTTTAAAAGTAAATAAACCAGTGCAGTTTGCTAAACAAGGATTAACTCTACTGATTTTCATGAAGAAGACTGATGGCACAGTTTCCAACCCTATGCTCGTAAAACACATGCAATTCTCACTGTCTTGGATGAGGTTTGGATGAAGGCAGTTCTGTGATCTTGGTAAGGAAAAATATTCAGAAAAAAAAATCTATTTTCAACCTAAAGTGCATTAACATTTGATCATAGTAAAAAAATGAAAGAGTTAGAGAAAAAAGGGAAGGAAAAAACTGTAAATCCAATACCATGAACTGTGTGACCCTTAACATTCTGTTTTAATTTTCATGCTGATTTAAAGATGTTACTGGAGGTCTTCAATACAAAGCAACAATTGACTGCAAACCCCAGTTTAAAGTTTTGGAAGTAAATTGTTTATACAAGTAGCAAAACCTGATATTTGGACTTGCTTTCTTTTTAATTATTTCCATTTATGTTGAACAAAACGGGGAAAAAGAGACTGTTTCAGGGGTGTCCTTAAGGAAACTTCCTAAGGTTACTCCTTGTTTTCCTGTAGAGGTTCTGCTTCTTCTCATGCAAGAGAAATATGTGAATAAAAACTGGATTGATTGTGTGGAAATGGGAAAGCATGGACTCCTCTAAAACTCATCTGTGGTGCTCAATCAGAGGGAGCCCAGTTCCCAGAGCAGGCAAAACGCCTTGAAAAGAAACAGCTGCTCGAATCCAGAGACTCACAGTCTCAGTAGCCGTTTCCATGATGCTGTTGAAATTACGTGTCATGTCTATTCCCTCGAGCTCCCAGCATCCAGCCACACGTGGCACTGTGGAGTGACTGTTGTCTGTGTTCCCTGCAGCACGGCTGTGGGAACTTCGTGCGCGTGATCCAGTCGTACAACCGCACCCACCTGTACGTCTGCGGCAGCGGCGCCTTCAGCCCCGTCTGTGTCTACGTCAACAGGGGACGCAGGTCTGAGGTAACTCTCCTTCTGTTCTATCCGCTTGTTTTGTGTCCATCCCACTGGTGTGATGCAAAAGCTCAAAATTTTGAACAATGCAAGAGTCGGTGGTCTGTAGTTTCCTGATCTGTTACCAGCTAGAAGCAGAGCCACAGTCAAAAGCCATGCCTCAAATATGATGGTTGTCCAAAATTCCACAGTCAGACGAAATGCTGTGGTATGCTATGGGATACATTTGATATTACTTTTTATTTGACATTGTCTGGTGAATTCACTCCTACCATTTGGTGGAAAAATGCCCAAGAAATACTTCAAAGGAAATAGCTGGTTAGGTGAAAAGTAACATACAAAGTCCACTTTTTATAATTTCCACATGTTACTGGTTCCTGGGAGAAACCCTTAATTTGGCTAACTATTGAGGTGTATGAAGGTTTGCTGGACTTCAGCTTAACACCCTCTAGATGCAATCCCTGTACAGGAACTTTATCTACTGCACAAGTTTTGCCCCACTAGATGGTGCCCAGATGAAGTTGGTAAGTTTCTCCTGACTGTGAGATCTTGCTTTCTCTAGATACATCTCCAGTTTTTCCATATTCAGTTTCACCGTGTGTGTTTTCAGTGTAAGCACCAGATGTATCAGAAGTATATAGTCCAAGTTTCCTGATTTGAAAGTGAAATGTTTGTTTACGTGCAAATGTAATAGGTAATAAATTAAGCAACCAGAAGAAAAAAGAAAGGCACTTAAGGAAGAGGCAGCACCTCAGTAGCTTTAGGGTCAGATTCACGTCTGCAGGCACGGGGTGTGCAGTATATTTTCCAGAACAATGTGGAAGCAGATGTGTTGGGAAGGAAGATCACAGCGTGCTACCTGGAGCTTTGCCATGTGAGGGCAGCTTTAAAAGCTGGGCTGGCTTCTCAGGAAGACACTGGGAAATTCATCACTGATTTAATTGGGAGCGCGATGGGAATTCTGGCTGAGTCCCAAGATTGCTGCATAGGTTGCCAGCAAGGTGATTATTCAGTGTTTCTCCAGGCCAGTTTGCATGGGATGATCTCAGTGACTTTTGGTAGATCCCTACCTGGCTCCGACTTCCTTAACAGAGCGTGCATTTGGAATCACTGCATCTTCAGTCCTAATAGATTATCTAAAAGTAGAGATTGTAGGCCTGGATTTAAAAGGAGAAGCGAGCAGAACTAAGTAAATCCATCCTTCTGGTTAAAAAAGTCTGCATTAACTTATTTTGATGTATTTTGAAACAGGGGTCACCTTTCCCCAGCATAATTCTGTTTCTTGAAAAGTCATTTAAAACATGAACAGTGATCTCATTTGTCTTTAATTAATCTAATACTCCTTTATCATATTAAGTACTGGTATTGCAGCCCAGAGAAGTTTGAATCTCATTATTTTAGACTTCTTGTAAATGAGATTGGGACAGAGGGGAGGGCAGGAAATGACATCTCCAGATGATGCAAGATATTAAATTTCTTAAAAGAAAAGTAAAGATACATGACTTGGAAAAGCAGAACCAGCTCACTCAGGCTGTCTGTATAGCTGCATGCCTATGATCAATTGATTAAATAAACTGCTGTTTCAGACGTCTGGAGTCTGTGAGACACTTGACTGTAGGCACTTCATGCTCAAAGCCATCACTGTACAGGCCAACAATAGCATAACAGTTTAAACCCAAGCATTTCCTCCTGAACTCATTGCATATATCTGTGCATGACTAATTGATAGAGCAGGATGAGGAGCTATGTAATGCTGATGGGACTGGTGAAAACTCATTTTTTCCTCTGCTTTTATCATTTCACCTTCAGTTTGGTAGAGTTTTCAATGCACAAAAGGTTGTTTTTGCACGTGCAAAATGAATATTTTACAAAGCACATCTGTTTTTCTCTAGAAGCTACAAAACCTGACAGTCTTATCCAACGATCATAAGAACTGGGCCTGTTTTGCTCTTCTGTCTCCAGGATTTTACATAAGCTCACGAAAAATGGGGGTTTCATAGATGAGGCAAAATTTTCCCTGAAACAGAGGTTGTAAAACAATACATTTTCTTCTTTGGCACACTTGGTACTTTGGTCTTTGGTAATTACTCTCTTAGTCACCCAAATATATTCAAATGTCAAAGTAAATGCAAACAGAAGGAAATGTAATTCTTATGTGAAATAATTATAGACTAAATAGCAGTTTAATATATATGAAAATCAAGTGTAATCTTGGAGCTAGTTTAATAGAAGAGTAATGGGCATTTTGAATTGGTAAACAGTGGTTTAATATAGTAAATATGGATTAGAATCAAACTGCATATAATCTAGAAGTAAAAAAAACAACAAAGAAACCACCCAAGATCACATTAGAAACTTCATACTTATGTTTTAACATTGTTTAGAGAGCTTATTACTGAAACAATAGATAAGATCTCTGAGATTAAATTGGGAAAAACAGAAGAGGGGTAAAAGAGAGGGGATAATGATATGAAAACTTCCTCCTGCAGCTGTGCATTTGAGCTTGGTGTAATCTTCAATTTGCTGGTGCCAAATGGCTGCTCAGGGACTTGTGTGGCATCCCCACTCTCCTGTGATTTACATTAACTGTTAAAGAGAGTATAAGGAGTCTCTGTCCTTTCTCAAATAACTAATTGTTGGCTTCTACCTCACAGAAACCTTTCTTTGGAAGTTTGTCAGCTAAGTTTTTCTTTTGAAACGTTTGTTTGGTTGTTGTTGGTTTTTTTTCTTGCAATTGTGTCTTTTGGCTTTTTAGCAAAGATTGGAAGTTTGTTGTGGGAGCCTAAGAACAAGTTGTTCTTGTTTGGTACCCAGTGGTGTGTATTGGGTCAGTGTATCTGCCATCACTGACTGCAGATTTTAAGGAATGAGCTGGAGCCTAAGTCACTTCTTGCTCAGCACACTGTGCTAGTATTGCTGGGAGCCAAGAAGTGAAGAGTTGCACCAAAATGAGCATATTTTCTGAAGGTATTCAGATTGTTTGTATTTCAAGCTGTAGTCCAGATTGCTTCTACTTTGCTAAATGTATTTCCTGTTCGCAAAGCACAAATCCCTATACCATGACTTCTTAAAAAACCACAAACCAACAACAACAACAAAAAAAAAAAACCCAACCAAAAAAACCCCACAAGAGATTTCAGGCTGTGGTAAGAGGTGTAGATAAATCATCTACCACTGTGGATTTGGAGCTCTACACATAATCCAAGAGATAGTACTGAAGAAAAGTGTCATTTAGGGGATTTTTTGAGATCTGACAGCTCAGTAAAGACCAAATGATTTATGCTATAATCTAATGACAGTTGTCATAAGAGATTTTTATTTTATATGTATTATTGTTCTAGTAGCTTTATTATAATGTCCTAGATAGGTATAAGTACACCAGTATATTCAGAAAATAAATGATAAGTAACTTCTAAAACACAGAAGCATTCTCCACAGATATTTTTGCAAAGATCAGTCAACCTATCCTTAACTGAGACAGAGGGAAATTATGTTTTTTATTCAGTGTCTCGAATTTATAACAAGAGTCTTGAAAATAACCGTGTGTCAGTGTTATCTAACAAGATGATGGAATTCTGAATAGAGAGTTAAATTACTGATAGTACAGTAAAAGTGCCCAATAGTGCACTGTTAATAGAGCATTGCTAATGCATAAAAATCAGCTTAGATCTAATGGTTTCTGACATGAGAAGTGACACACAAATCTGCTTTGCAGGAACAAATCTTCAAGATCGACTCCAAGTGTGAATCAGGAAAGGGACGCTGTTCTTTCAACCCCAACGTGAACACGGTGTCTGTTATGATCAGTAAGTAAAGACACTCCAGGTTGCTGAGGTCTAAACCCATATGGTCTTGTGTAGGGTGGTTTGATGGAATGTCCAAAAGGAGCTGGATGCAGAATTCAGCCTCCCAGCAGCAGTGCCTTTAGTCTGGATGAGGGGCACAAGGGGTGAGTCTATCCATGTTTCAAGCCTTATATGAAGATTAAGGTGGGTGGACAGATGAAATGCAGGAATAAGTTATTGAAAGGAGGAGAGAGATACAGAAAATGCTCCCTTTTCCAGCTTAGACATTTTTTCCCAGGATTAGTTTCAGCTTTGCATTACCCTGTCTAGCATTTATGTTTGAATGGTTCCTGACCTTGTTCATCCTAGTCAGCACTTGTGTCTTATTTAATTATTTTAAAAATCTTAGAGTAGCCAGGGAAAGAAAGCCTGAAGACTTCAGATGCTTTGAATTTCATTTTTGTTGTCATCGCAGCTGTAGAGCCCACCAGCTATTGTAAAGCACTTCATTCTTCAATTGGCTTTATACCCAATTTTGCAATTTTCTTCCATCTGAAAGTGAAACAATAAAGAATGTGTGCTATGCTTGTTGCACACCTATGAGAAAACTCAAAGGGGGCATATACTTTGTGCAGCCTAAGTCATCTGTAAAAGATACTTTTCTTTCTTTCAACCAGGAAGAGATGGAAATATATCCTCAGTGTAACCTGACCTTTCACATTTGCAGTATGTTCACACACTTGTAGTGCCAGAGCCCTGATTTTTCAACATGTGCCTGCTCCTTGCTGTATTTTTGGCTATGAAGGGAAGAGCAGTTGCACAGATTTTTGAGATTTTCTTAGTAAATAAAACTTATTGCACACAGGTGCTGTGTATTTCACCCAAGGTTTACAAGGGAGCAATGTGCAGTGTTTCTGCCATTCAGCTTCCTCTGAAGTCAATTACGTCAATTACATATTCTGTGAGATACTTTCTTTAAAGTCTTACAGATCTTAGGCGAAGTATAATACAGTCTGTCCTACATGGCCTGTTCAAAATATAAATTGCCTTTATTTTTTGATTCCTCATTGCAAATATGTTTAGTACAAAGGACAAGTATAATCTATTCACAGATATATGAACTGAACATCTTTAGAGAACAGGTAAATGCTACCTAGACATCTCTCTGAACCTTGGCTGCACTTAGACCTTTATCTCAACAGTGATCTAGAGACAGTGTTTACAGACACTCACTGTGTAAAGAAAATGTTTGTCCAAAGTCAGTGATAGATGAGTCCACTGCTACTCATTGCCATTTTGGTATTATTAAATGAATCAACTGTTTCCTTTCCTTGTTCCTTCTGGATTTTATATAGCAACATTAAAGAACATTGTTTCTGAATTACCGTTTGTACAGGAAGCTGATTTTTTTCTACAATAGATCTCTGGCAGCTTTGTTCATCTTAATAGACTTCGTTATCTTCCTTGATCTCTGTTATGTGACTAAAGAGACCTTCCCTAGTGTTTGACGTATCTTTCATGATAGTTCATCTACAAAGTTTAAATTATTCCACAAAGATCAAATTCCTTTCAAAAAGAGTCACACAGATTGGGTTTTATACTTTCTCCCTTCTGTTGCAAAGTCCTATCACTTCAAAAACATTAAGCTCTAACGAATTTAGCCTCAGTATCCACACCAGAAATTTTGTAAGTCACAGCTTGTATTGTAATGAGGGGAGTGAGCCAATGTACTGGACTCTCCTTTGAGCTTTCTGCAGGAGGAATTCCCTCCTGTTGTTTCAGAAGATAGGAAATACCACCAGACCAACTAACTCTTCCACACTAAAAGAACCATTTTTAAATATAGGTGCAATTTCTTGGCCATTTTGGGCATCACTGGCCTAGAATACAGCAGGAAGGCTGATTCGCCCTTCAGAGGAAAGTGGTGCTCTAAAAATAAATTTGAACTTTGTTCAGTTTGCCATTGTACAGAGACACATTTGCATCAAAGCAATGAAAAATGTGCTTTGAAGCAGCTTGGCAAAAGTAGTGTGCGGGTTGCATGTCCCTCTCCCCACCAGGACTATGAGATATTTATAAAAGCAGACATACCTCATCAATTCAGCAATTCCCCCCAGTAACAAAGTGAAGCAGAGTGAACTCATTGTGCTATGCAGACCAAATACTGTGTGGAATTTAAGGATTTTACCAGAAGGAAGTGGAACTGATGGATCTCATTTGATACATGATTAGCAAACAGACACTAGGAATGCTTAAGACAAGTAATACCATTGAAATGTAATAGGATTAAAATTACATAGTATAGTACTGTTGCTGAAGTGTGTATGTATGTGTATATGCACAGGACTGTACATAACATTTAGTGTCATAAACATGATCTTTTTCATAAACATGATCTTTTTCAGCCAATTGGTTTCATAATAAGAATAAAGTTCTTATGGATTGAGGCAAGGAGGCAAATATACAAAATCATTTATAAATTTGTACAGATCTAACATCATTCTGTCAATACCTGGTCCACAAGTAAACACTTCAGCAACATGCAGGAAATGCATTGCTGAAATCACCTGTGTCCAGATCTTGTCACCATGGGGAGAGGTGAGAGCAGAAGAGTGGCTGCAGGATGCCCTGCCAGTGTTCAGTTCAGGCCCCAGTTAGCAGCAGAAAGCAGGATCTCCAGAGTTTTAATTCTGTCTTGAGCTTCTCAATAGTCTTCCATGCTGATTATGAACACACACAAACACAAACACACACACACACACACACACACACACACAGAGCATGAAAATAGCCTCAAGTATTTCTGAGCCTGTGACTCTTGCCAGCTTGACCACACTCTTGGGGTAGGCCAGGAGTACAGACAAAAACATCAGTCAAAGGACCCAGCTGTACTGGAATGTATTCAGCCACCACTCCCACTCTGAGAGTTAGTTTATTTTAGCTACTGTTTTCTGCTCTGGGGTTTCATTGTCATTAGTCAGTGGAAATTGCTTGGTTATTCACAGAGCAGAAAATGACAGTATATGTAATTAGAATTGTAATTACATATACATATGCTTATGCACACACACAGACCCAAACAAACACAGATAGACATCCTGACTGATGGGCTGAGTTCTCAGCCCTGCACAGGGAGTGGAAGCTCACAGTTCTGTTAATGTGGGAGTTGCATGTCTCGTTCTGCTCAAGCATAATGACCCTGTACTTAGAACCAAGTACACAAAAGGGGACAACTGTTGCTCCATATTACTCTGAGTAAAGTTCAATAATATGATTGTCTGGCCTCTGCAATACTGAAGTCAGCCTGAGGCTGCCTGGGGCAGCCATAACAATGTTGCTGGTGAAAATTGGCACTGATCCACTGACTGCTATAGATTTTGTGCCAGTTTACAGCAGCAATAAATTCAGCCCAGTTACTTCAACTACTTCCATAACATAAAAACAAATTCTTTGAAATGCATACTTAAGATATTGAATAGGATACTTTTTGATAACACTAGCCTTACTTTCCAGTGGTCCTTACCAGTGGAAATGGAGCAACTAAACTTGTATCAAGAATGGTTTTCCTTGTATGCAGCTCTGCTGTGGCATTTAATGGTACAGTTCCATAAAGTCTCTAAGAAAAATCTGGTGACTCTCATGCATTCTAGATTGAGCCTTTATAAATGAGAAGAAATCTCATTCCCATGACCCACTATTTTTCTGTATAGACTCCTGTGTAAATAAAGAGCTGACGAATTTAAAATAAACTTCTGATTTCCCAGAAGGAAATTCCCATAGCAATTCTCCCTCCATTTCAATTCTTTTCAGATGAAGAGCTTTTTTCAGGAATGTATATTGATTTCATGGGGACGGATGCGGCCATTTTCCGAAGTCTGACCAGGAGGAATGCAGTGAGGACTGACCAGCACAACTCCAAGTGGCTGAGTGGTGAGATGCCTTTAACTTTGCAGAGTTTTAATGTGTGTCACAGAGATTCTGCTTCCCTTTGCTAAAAACAAAGACCTCGTCTTTTAAAGAGTTTGTCTCTGAATTTAATTTATGAAGTTGAACCATGAAGAAATGTGTGTAAATGCAAACTGTAGACAATGCACAGACGTAGAGGGATCCCCACATGAACCAAGCTCCTGGGCCACCCCACCTGAGGGCCTTTTCTGCATTAAGGCTGAACCAAGCTGTTTGAGGGCAAGTGTATGAAAACCTTTCCAATGGCAATTGGTCAGACAGTCTGATTTCCAGGAAAGTGCCTTCACCTCTAATGAATCAGATACTGTCTTAAATCAATGATTCTAAGGTACCAGCTTCAGTTAATTCAAGATGATCCATCTCTGCACAGAAGATTCACTACCACTTGCATTCAAACTGTGTGCAGGAGAGTGTCCCACTATCAGAGAAGTTAATGAGAATCACTGCACTTGTTTCAGTGGTGAAGAATTGGTTATCTAAACACAGTAGAAAAACTCATTTCTGAGTGGAAGCACATAACTGCTTCACTGACATCACTGTGAAAATTCTCCCTATCTACTGGTAAGAAGACTCCTTCCAGTGAAACCAATTTCAATTAAAGTGGTGGTCAGCCCTCTGAGCAGAGGTAGATGTGAAAGGTTATGGAGCAACTAACACAGCAGCTATGATTTTAAAAAGATTTGGAGTACGTTGAAGTAAAGTTACTGTGGTTTTGTCTTTTATTATTCCTATCTGTCTGTGACTACAATGAAGTCACAATATTTCAGTCACAATGAATTCATTTCATTATGAAAGGGAAACTATGTCTGCTCTCTACATTTTTCTTCTGTTTGTTATACATTCTTTCACTTATCTGCATACCTTAACATATGCATCTTAAAATGAAATGGAGAAAAAGAAAATTTAAAAATGCCTAATTTCTGGAAAATCTACCTGTTACTTATGTTCAAAATGAGTACTTGAAAGTACAATTTATTTCCATGTTGTTTTAGAGCCAGAGTCATGACATTTGTTATATTAATTGAGAATAGATTTACGTGAATAGAAAAATGCTGCAGTCTAAAAAGAGTTTTCTGTCAGACATTCAACCTTTGTATCAGATTGTTCCAAAATTTGTACTGCACTTCAACTGAACAAGCAACCTTATATGATCATTGAAAAGACAAAGTTTTCATGCAGGGAGAGGCTCCACTTCTTCCTTCAGTCAGAGGATGCATTCTGAGGGCTCCTGCACTGTTCATTATATGCTTGCTGCTAAAATTATAAATTATTTTGCTCTCTCTCTAATTCTCCTTTGCAGTGTTTTGCAGATATATTTGGTTATATTTACCAGCCTCTGATATGAAGTCGAATGCTGCTCAAGCATTTGCTTTCCTTTTCTGAGTTACGCAAATTGTTTTCCTCTCTTATTTATGAACCTTATTTGTTATATTTCTAAGCTCTACCAGCTTACTTTTATGTTTTGTCTCAGTGAGACTTTCCTTAGGTGCCCCTGATAACACACTGATTATTCCCTCTTCTTCCTTTGAGTCTCTGCAGTAATCTAATACCACTGCTTCTGGACTGGTCCTCTAAGAATTTGCTGTGAAATAAAATGTGAGGATGCAAAAACATATGGCTGCCAGCAAGGAGACATTTACCTGTTGATATTTGGTATATTCAGCACTTCCTTGAAGCAGTCAGTAAATGTCAAATCATTCATTGCTTATACTGATACATCTTTTGGTCTCATCCTTTTGGTAAACTTTTTCATTTCAGAGCCTATTTTTGTGGATGCTCATGTTATCCCAGATGGCACTGACCCCAATGATGCCAAAATCTACTTCTTCTTCAAAGAAAGACTCACAGACAACAGCGGCAGCACAAAGCAAATTCATTCAATGATTGCAAGAGTATGCCCAGTAAGAACTATTTTGTTTACCAGGTTGCTGGGATAAGCTGCTAGTGTGACATGATAACCTAAAAGACAAAGTGTTTGAAAAGCCTTTGATTTATATTTGACAAAATTTCCTGTTTCTGTGTCACCATTCATAATTAAGAAGAGCTGTTACTGAACTCACAGTCTGGACATGTTATGTATATCTGACTATATGTGTAAGGATATGGAACTGTAGAGGTTCAGGGATTTGTGTATTTCTCTGACTGAGTCAGAATAGTTACCAGTGTTGAATTTTCAAACTTGCTGTCCTTGGCACAAATAAGGCACCTTATTTTCTTAATAAAAATGAACTTTAGGCAGTGAAGGCTTTCACACACACACTCAAAATATTTAAAGCACATCAGAAATACCAAGCTTTTAAATTGGTGGATTTAACTTCCAAATGCTGTTTTCATTTTTATAATATCTGTTCTTTCTGAGTTCTTGTATTGATGCATGTGTGTGAGCCTAACTCTAAAAATGTGCACAGGAAATTTAAATTCAGGAGTTATGGCTATTCCTGGGCAATAATTATTTTTTTACAGCACTCCTTATTGTCTCTATTTCAGATTTTTTTGAATCTCTAATCAAGTGTAGATGAAAAATGATTGAAGCAGCTATTAATATCTCTGGTAAAATCAATTTTTTTTAATGAGATAAAAATTATAAATGCACAGTTGCTGCTAGCTTATTAATTCCTTCTTTTGGAAAGCCTCACAAAGTTTATTGTGAGTGTTTATGTATTCCCTGTCTTTAATTCAGGTCTTCTTTAGACTTTGATGCTTTGTGATGTTGTTGTGCCTGGGTGTGAGGGCGTTTGTCCTTCCCTGGCAAAGTGATGAGGCATGTGATCTCTTTTATAATCTCCATTCTCTGTATTTTAATGAGAGTGCCTAAAGGTCTTTCTGGGTATTTTTCAAGAAGACATTTTACACAATTACAGCTGTATTTGGTTTTTTATTGTTATAATGAAGCCCAGATGATTTTTGTAAGGCCAAAACCTGTTTAGACTGAAGGCAGTGGCAGAATCCCAAGGCCAGTGAAAATAAATCTGAGCCAGTCATATTTGTATACTTGTATACATACCATCATATTCATGTATCAACACCTTTGAGACTGGCAAAAGATATTACCCCTGAAAAGAGTCCTTATAAATCACCCAAAATATTGGATTATCAATTCCAACAGCATCAGTGAAACATACACTTCACTGGAATCACATTCCAATAGCTTCTGCATTTTAGTTTTTCTCTTTCCTTGGGTGACATCATACTATGCAGTTTGGAAGACACTGCTCTTACCTAAGGCATTCACCAGCACAGTTAGTCAGTGCTTCGCGATCAGGTTTGGCAATTACAGTTCCACCTTGAACCATGAAAACTGGAAGGATCTGTGAGTGAGCTGTGACCCAGCCATCTCTGGACCAAGCTAGCAGGGCTTGCAACTGTGCATAACCAGCTTGACCTACACTAGCCATCATTTCTGAATACTGTTTAGAGCATCCACCCCATGTGCCAGCACGGCTTCCTAGGTCAGGTGCAGCTGGGCTGGTGACAGGACTAGAAGAAACATCCCTCTGTGGAACCATGAGACCTTTCAGAGATAGCATGGAGTTTATCCTGGGTGTCAATGAGTGATGCAGAGCTCCACAGTCACTTCCAACCATAACAGCGTGCACTGCTGATGCACAAAATCTGCTGCCCAACCCTCCAACCCTGCTAGCCCAGCAGAGGAGGTCCATTTAGAAAATTCATTCTTGGTTTTTTCTACTTATGGAACGTTTAGATGAGGGGATTTGTTGAAGCCTATCTATTTTTAATATTAAATTTACCAGATAATTATCTAGATAATTAAGTAACCTGAGAAAAATGTGGGAAAGCACAAGTAAAATGTTATCTGTGTTTTATTTCTTTTTTGAAAATAATACTCCTTTCCATTCCTTTCCAGAATGACACAGGTGGTCAGCGCAGTCTCGTGAACAAGTGGACAACATTCTTGAAAGCAAGACTTGTGTGCTCAGTAATGGATGAAGATGGAACAGAAACGTACTTTGATGAATTAGGTATCACAAAAAACATGCCTTAAAAGTTTCATCTAAATGCTACACTTCGTGCATATTTAATGATTGATTTTCATATGGTTTCTTAGTCAAGTTGTTAACAGTGAAATCATAGCACTAGAAGTCCCTGACAAAATTCCCTTTGCAGTTTTATGCAGGAAAAGAAAAAAAATCTTCATAAGTCTCTCTATGTAATTATCATTATTTTTGAAACAAAGGTAATTAATCTTGACTGTGAAAAGCAATGATGTATGTAAAGAATTAGTATTTGGAAGGACACATCTAAGTGACTCTCTTACTATTTTGCAACTGGCTTGGATTACAATAGAGGGTTTTTAACATCCCTTTAAATTGTTTCTTACACCGCTGTGTAACACACAGCTTTTCCATAATGCATTTTTTCTATGTTTGAATCACAGAATAGAGTCCTCAGTTTGGTAGTTCAAGAGAAAACTAATAAATCCTGGTACTGGCCCCAACAATAGCACTATCAATAAATATAATTTCTCAGGAATCGTTCAGTTACATAAATTTTTGTTTCAGCGTGTGAAACGTTGTAAATATTCAATGCATAGTCTATACAGCAATCACAAGAGATTTCTTTTCATGAAGGAATTAATAGATGAATCTCTCGATACCTAATGCCAAACAACATTACCAGAAAGATTCAAATTCTGTATTTTCTGTAGCTAAGATTCGCAAAATCATAGTTCTAAATTCAGATATTGGAAGATTAGGTATGTGCTTTACTATAAATATAAATAATTAAAGCAGCTAAGGTGCCCTGAACTGGTTCTGCATTTGGTTCTGATCTCCCCATTGTATCCTCTCTCTCTTTTCTCCATTGTTATTCCTTATTCTCACTATAGCAAATGGCTTTGGAGTCTTTTTGAGTTTATATGTTTACAGTTGCTTGGTGTACTTGCTTTGGCTCAAGGTTTCAATGGAACCTGGTTGGACCTAGGAGCAGATCCTAACTTGCTCTAGCTCAGAATGTGCCAGGTGCTCGGAGGACTGATTTTCTGAAGTTCACAGTGCCTCAGCTCTGTGCCACAGCAGCTCATCCTTCAGAACTGTGATTTACCAACCCCTTCCTCCTCAGCAAAGCAGTAGGATAACTGCTTTTAGTTTCTTGTATGACAAAATGTAGCACCATAGTGAATAGGAGACAATGCTCTCAGCGTGAGCTCCCAGCACAATTCCCTAGCAAAGAGGAAGAATACAATCACAGCTGGAAATTCAGAAAACTGGGAGAGAGCAAACATATGCTTCTGTGTTCATGTATAATGCAGGAGAGTATAACACTCCCAGTTCTGCATAGTGAAGTCTTTTACTTTTGACATATTGAAAAGAATATTTTAAAAATTCAGCAGGTTAAATGAAAGAGCCACATAAATTAAGGGAAAGCTAAAGAACGTATTCTGTGATAAAAAGCTCAAACAGTTCAGTCTTTTTTTGTGTTGTAAATTAAGTTTAAGAGGTAGCACAATTATAGTTATTAAAAACATTTGTAAGGAGAAACTGTCAGAGATTAAAGTAGTTTTCACTGAAGTGTAAGAAAAAAATCAACAGATCAGAGGTAATAGTGGGTAAATTCATTTCAATGAGTAGGTAAAGTTTTGCAAAGTGCAGTCAATAAATCCCTACACAACAGGAGACGGGAGGTTTACATCTCTCAGAGTCTTTGCTGCACAGCTGCCTGACATTCATATCATGTTGAAAATGCACTAGTTAGGGCACTCCAGTGCGTTCTGGACAATAAAACACCTAATTTCCCTGTTTTCGATTACATCCATCTATGAGAACTCTTGTCTTTAACCTACTGCAACTTTAATGTTTTCCTACTGCTAAACAACCTGCTGAAAAAAGATACAGCCAAGACAAATGTGTGGCATAGATCCTGAATGTATATGAAACTCTTTGCCTTCTGTCTCCATAAGGCTAGGGGGCATGGAGCTAATTTCCAAACTTGTTTCTGAATATTCAAATGCTAGATTTATGCAAATATGGTCTATTCATGTCGTAACTCTCTTTTTTCCCATTCAGGTCTGAGATAAAACTACTGTTGACTTTAGGAGGAATAAAGTCATCAATTAAACTGGAAAACAAAGTTGTTCTTATTATGCAAAACGTTTTTCTTTTTCTTTCCCTTTCTTACAGAGGATGTGTTTCTCCTAGAGACAGACAACCCTAGAACAACACTCGTGTATGGAATTTTTACAACATCGAGGTAAACGTGGAGATTTGAAACAAATTACCTGAACTGCCTGATTTTCCATGTGAAAACTGAAACTGCTGTTTTGTGGACGAGGCTGTGATGTGCAGTTTTGTGTGTCTGCTGTGGCTGTGGTTTGCATGCAGGAGTCTCAGTATCATTGCTGTTGGGATCCATGTCAGAGCTGTGCTTCTTGGAGCAATCTGCTTCCTGCCGTACTGTCAGCTGCCACGGGGAAACATTTCCGAGGAGGGGCACTTGTCACTGCTCAGCAGCAGAAAGCCAAATGACTTCAACACAGTGAACTCATGTGGCATCTGAGAGCACTTAACACCTCCTGAAGAACATGCAGCAGGCTGAAGGATCAAACCAGGAATTCTTACAGGAATTCATACAAATCATTTCCAGTCTGTCAGCTGGCTGGTGATCACAGAGATGGCAAATAACCCATATTGGCTTCAGTTGGCTACAAAAGGACAAGCTTATGTGGCATTTGGTCACCTCCCTGCAGCTCCCTAATACCAGTCAGTTGTATTCACTTACTGTCTGGTTTAGAAAGCATTTACTGAGCTCCCAAGGGTGATGGAAGCACTAGATATGGCTTACTATGATGAAATTTTCCACAAAGATAGACTGACAGGTGGACCAACAGATTCTTCCACCTCTATCTTTATTTTTTTACTTTTCCTCTTGCCCTCACCTCATAGTGTTAGCACAGAGTCAGAATAGCTAGTACTCACTGACTTCTTTATTATTTGGCTGTTACTTCTTATATTCAAAGAATTATTCTGCTTTTTTGTTTTATTTTCATTTAATTTATTTGATCAAATTAACAAATTATGTAACTTATTGTTAATAATTCCTTTAATTGCAATTTTTAGTAAAAAAATCCTTTCAGACTTTTTTTTCTCCAGTAGATTTTTTTCACAAGGATATAGGGATCTGCTTCCTCAAATATGTAAATAAGACAAGAGAATATGATTCTGTGATATTTAATTGGAAAAGAAAATCACATAACTTGTAAACTTAGGTGCTGTCTATAATTCCTACTTCACCAAAAGAGAAAAGGGTGATCATATGTTTTGTAGTAGAACTACACATCATTAGGCTGGGGGTGCAACATGACTGAATTGGAAACACTCTACCTAATTCTGGTTTTTCTCCAGTGGAAATGAGGTTTGAATCACAGGACCATGCAGGGTGACAAAGAAGAGGAAACTTCACTTTTTCCTGGCTCTCAAGCTATTTGCTCTCTCTACTGAAGTTTTTACACACATACATTTCTGTTATTGTGAACCACATGGTTTATTCCTGCTTTATTTTTGTTCAACTATAGGTTGAATGTGTTACCTAGTTAAATACAGAAACCATTAGGATTTTTACTCCTTAATAGTTCCTGTGTCTTCATCTCTGTAGACTTCCAACTCGTAACAGTAACAAGAGAGAAACATCACAGGAAGTAGTAACTACTAGTATTTTTATCTAAGTCATACAAAAAGAAACCAAGTAATACATAATACACTGTAAATCTAACATAAAACATCTGGAAAGACTAAATGCATTTCTCAAAATTTATTAATACCTAGTAAAATTTCCACAAATACCATAATTCATCTAAAAGGTTCATTCTACCAATCCATATATAGCTGAGAGCAATGTGGATTTCACTTTCATTGTTTAGACACTCTGTGTAATGCTTTTAGGCTTTTTCCTGGAGTGGTTTATTTTTTTTTTCTTCAATTGAAAACAGTTACTTGGATTATCTTCATCCTACAGTTAACACCAGGCAGATTTTAGATTGTCTGGAATTGCCACTTTTTAAAAATAAATATCACAAACCTTGCATGCAGTGAGAGGAAAAATGAGGGAGTAAATTCACTGTAGTCAGCCTTAGCATCAGTCTGGAAATTTTTCCCCTAGTGCCCCTCATCATCACAGGGTGATGGAGACCACTCAGGGCTTGTGGTACCTGGACCCCTGGCTGAATCTAGAGCAGTGGGAGGAAATTCCTTTTTCTTAGGAAAATCCCTGGGCTCTCCTCTGGAAGCTTCAAACTTGGATCTTCATAAGACCATTTTTATGGGTGGATTTGAGGACTGTATAGGAGTAATTCCTTTACAGCCACATCATGTCCCCATTTTTTGCAGAAAAGATGGAAACTGGTTATAACAATCCAACCAATTGTAATCACTCTGGATGTTTTGATTAATATTTTAGCCATGTATTTTAGGAGGCTCATGGAGGTCTTGTGGTTAATATACTGGTAGGGAGTTCTGGAAACCTTTGCTGAGCTTGGCAGTACAAAGTTTATAAAACTCCTCCCTCACTGAAGTCAGCAATATTTTTGCCATTGATTTAAATGGAGCCAGATTATATTTCTTTTATATTTAGCATTAGGAAATCTTTTTATTGCACCAGTAGGGTAGTGCCTGCCTGTCTCTTTTTTCAGTTCACTCTTCAGTGAACAGAAAGGCGCTAAGTCTTAAGTAGTGGTGCATATTGGGCAGCTAGATTAGTTGATTTTAAATGTTTTAAATCCATATAAAAGCAATAAATTGTATAAAATATACTATTTTAGAGGTATCTTTCATCATTGGACCATGCAAAATTATGGAAAAGCTATTAAAAAATTGGTAGATTGCAATGCTAACTTTTTCTTCTGTCTTCCAGCTCCATATTTAAAGGCTCAGCCGTGTGTGTGTATCATCTGTCTGACATCCAGACTGTGTTCAATGGACCATTTGCACACAAGGAGGGCCCAAACCACCAGCTGATTCCATATCAGGGCAGAATTCCATACCCACGACCTGGCACTGTAAGTACAAAGATGTTTATTCAGCCTTGCCAACTGCTTGTCTTTGTTTAGTGCATAAATAAATATTATTTATTCCAGCAGAAAAGTCTGTATGTGACTGAGACAGTTACAGTTCAGAACTGTTTTATTCGGTTTTCAATTGCCTATAAATCCAACTGCAAATCACGTAGTGTCCAGAAATCTTCTAGAAAGAATTAAAAGTCATGTAAAATGTTAATCACTCTCTCTTTCTGCTGCAAAGGCAATAAGAATTAATTCATTAGGTGATAGAATTCTGGTTTGCACCTGCATTTCCATTTTGTGGGTACATTTGAGGAAAATGTAGCTAAGTAAATAATCATGCAAAGACAGCATTGTGAATATGTTCTAGAGCCTGGATCCAGATATAGGTCGGTCTTCTGTCTGTGAATTTTCTTTAGTTCTCCAGAGTCTTGCAGCTCTACTCAGCTGCTTAGGACATAGTAGGAGATTTAGAGAAGAAGGTTTCTGGGACTTGTCACTTGACTAAGTCTAATACCCTGCCAAGTTCTGAATCTTAGAAGAGAGACCTAGAAGTAGGTGCATTTTCATGCAATTCAGTTCACAGTGGTCTTCCTTATAAGAATGCTTTTTGTATGCCTTGCTTTCAGGACTTTCTTTCACCGTATCAGGGGTAGTAATAATCTTCCAGTAAATTCTGTACACAATTAATGTAAAAGTATCTCATGAAATATTTTGAACAAAACTGTTGTTTCTTCTTACTTCTCAACTTTATGACATATAAAAATTGCTGTTATTGCACTTTTTTCTTTATTTATTTTTACTAATTGTAAATATTCTTGATTTATATTTAGCAAAAGTGTGACATCTAATATTTCAAGCTTTAATGAAGAACATATGAACTTTCTCTAAAATCGTTTCTGAATCCATATTTGCTAAATGAAGTATGATAGTGTGGGAGTATGTTGACTCCTATCAAGTCTTACAATTTCTCAAGTATCAGAGTGAAATAAGTATGCAGAGAATCATAAATTATTTCTCAACAATGCAGTTATATTTTTTAGATTAACACTTTGTTGCTTTGCCATTTATCCCAGGAAATTAAATTTTATTCTAATTTTGGCAGTTCCTGTGAGAACCTTTAACCATATCACTATTTCATTCTGGTTTGTCTGTGTGCTGCAAAATCTTGTTCTTTTTCTCTCTTTCTCTCTTGTACATGGAATAGCTCAGTTATATGGAATAGCTCTCCCTGTTCACACAATTCTTCATGACATTTTAGTGCAATTGATGCTGGCTATGAGAGTTAGAACTTTACATTCCCAGATCTCTAGAATTAACTAATCAATACCTGACATTCCACTAAGGCCTAATGCTAGCATTAGTCGTTCCGTGCAATTGATTCATACAGCTCTATTCTCATGAGTTCACTGAGGCTTTAGAAAAAAGACCTATTTAAACAGGAAGTTTCACACTCTTGTGATTAGTCACATTTCAAAGTTTCTTGCTGCTTCAGAATATTTTGTTTGTATATGTTTCCTAAACCACTGCCATGTTTTTCTTGGTTCACCTTATGGAGGCTTCTGAGGTATTCCAGATGGGCCTAAAGAAATTGGGCAACACAATAGAGAGGGGTGAAAATCAGATTTTGATTTAACACGGTGACAGAAATTATCTACACTTCCCAGATATGCTGATGAGCTTTGAATTTGAAGACAAATTCTTAAAGCACAGCTCATAGAGATTCCTTTAGATGACCATTGCTGGTTTTTGGATCAGTGGTTTTTGAGTGCTTCCTCATGATTCAGCCACAACACAGTATCCCTAAGTCATATTTTCTAAGGTGGAATTTCTTTGTATTTGCTTTTATTTCACTGCCAAAAAAATTCCACTTTTCAATGTGTACCACAAACTTTGTTTTTCACTTTTATGAAAGCATCTGCAAAAATCGAGACATGGGGGTTTTTTGCTGCTCAGAATTTGTGCTCAAAGAGTTAACTTGATTAACTGTGCTTGAAGACTATGGGGCTTGATCTTCTTTTCTCTGGAATGTACTTTTTTTGTAACTTGTGGGATGCTGGACTAGACTGAGATGCCTTTTTTATATGACATGGAAACTCCTACTTTGCAGTTGCCTAAAGAGATATTCATACTAAACCTTTGGACAGAAATTAAAGTTCATCATGTCGTAGTACACTGGATAAACAATGGAAAGGCTTCAGTGTAGCTTCAGTAGGATTAAATAAAGCAATACATTCTTTTGGCCATGATCAACTCAGCAGTGTTTGGCTGGCCTTCACTAAATACCAATGGTTTCTTATTTCTCCACAAGAAAAACTTACTTATGGAAAAAAAATACATAATTGGCAGCTTGCTACTACACTCAGTGATGTTTGAGGGCAGTTTCCATTTTTCAGAGTTTACAGAAATAGTTTTTGTACCTACAGCATATTGGAGAACATGCTGTAAATTAAAGAATTCTGGTTTTCTCTGCAATCTTACTGCATGATAATCGAGTGTGAACACAAGATTGTGTAGCCACGTCCTTGAATGAGGTGTGAAGGATGCACATTCAGTCCCTCCAGGAAAGAGAGAGCTTAGAGGTTTCTTCAGTATCATCTTTTGCTTGTCACTGGTTTAGCAAAAGAATTAATTGATTAAAGATGTTTGTTAAAGCTTTGCTCGGAACAATGATATAATGTAAGTTTTTAGGGTCATGCTGATGTGAACCATAGCACAGATATTTTTGCAAGAAGTCACAGACAAAAGTCTTATGACTCCAAGTCAAGAATGGAAGGGTTGAAAGTATCAGAGAAAGACTTTTAATTGAGCTATGTCAGACAAGAAGTTTTAAGTTGAACTGTTTGTGAAACAGAATCCCTCTTGAAAGGAACTGGAGTCTGGCAGAGCACTACCAAGCAGAATAATCTTGCTAATGATGAATGCAGTTCTTTTTTCAGCATTTGTTGCTAATCTTAACAGATAGTTCCATACATTTCCTGGAATGTAGATGAATATGCCAGAGAGGGTAGAGCAAGCAAGATAATAAGAATTCAACTTTGTGAGCAATCTTAGAGCATTAACATATAATATCATTTCTAATGAGAGCCAAAACAAAACCCCTAGGATAAATAAGAGCCCAGAAAAATAAATTGTCAAGGATGTCAGACAAAGAAATAACCCATGTCTGAGCTGAATTCTGGTTCTTCTTCCTGAAGATAACTGATGCCAGAGCAATTTCTTTCAAAGAATTCCTACAAGACCTGTTCTACTTTGTATAAATAATTAACTCCTAATTGAGCCAGAAGATGACTCTAAAGCCTGTGATTAGGCTGAAGTCCCTTCTCTACTTGTTTCCTGGGATGCCCAATGAATTTTTTATTGGGGCACAATATGGAACAGCTTTTAGTAGTGAGGGTAGAACAGGCACTCCTACGTGTGGTTGCAGGGATGCCCCAGGAGGTGAAGAGCCAAATTCTAACATTGCATCTCATCAGGTGGGCTGGACACATGACTCATATATCCCCAGACAGTTTCCAAGTCAGATTCATTTTATGTAATTTTAGCCATCTAAAAGCAGGGTGTTTAGCATGAATTACTGACTACAGAGGAAACCTAAGAATAAATGCTTGACTTTAAGAGAGTAGAAGTCAGGTGAGGTAAATCTCTCCCTAAGCTACTGGCTATTTTGTGTCTGTGGTTTTGACCAGAAATTCCATCCTAGATGTAAGAATGGGCCTCGTCATAATAAACACATTTCCATCAAGTGCTTTTTATTGAACAAATCATTTTCCAGTTGGAAAAATACTGTGTTGAAACACTTCTGACTATCTCCAGCACTCTGAGGAGAGTTTCACAGCTCAGAAATATGGTAAGGGGGAAAAATGAAAGCTCAGGAGCAGCAATAAGAAGTTAGGCAGTGGTAGGTGAAAAAAAAATCACGTAAGTTAACATAGGTACATCCAGAACTTTGTACCAATTGCTGACATAGCTCTGGTTTCTTCACAGTTTCCTTTTAGTTTCAAACTCAGTAAACAGTTGAGTTTTCTTAAATGGTTTTTACTTTCTCATGACATCCTCAGGGATGATTGTTTGGATGGTTCTTCATTATATTTAAAAAAGTGTCCAAAGTATTCATAGACCTCAGTTACTTCCGAGGCAGAGGGGAAAGTATAGACAATCTTTTCAGAAATAAATAAGTTGTTATGGGACTCCCTCATCAACTCCATATTATTGCTCTTTCAAATGGAGATGAGTCACAGACCCTTTCATCATCTTATAATCAACGTAATGGCAAGAGGAATATTGGCCAAATTACAATTAAGTATCAGATTTTGTCTTCTGCCTTTGCACTAATTCTGTTAAAAAAAACAGATGCAAAACTTGATATCTTCCCATACCAATCTCTAGGACTTTTTTTTTTTTTTCCCCAACAGGCATAGAAACATAAGAACATGTAGAAATAGGTTCAGAAGTACAGGTCTTTGCCATCAAGCTAGGTTTTGAAAGTGCAAAAATACATTTCAGTTTGGTTTATCAGAACTGGTGGGAGTTCAAAGTTCAGCTTTTCAACACTTCATTCCCCTTACTGGAATATAGTAAGTTTTGGCCCAAGTCTGAAGTGGTTTTTTGGGAATTTCCTTTGTCAACCATCTGTCAATATCTGTAAATGACCTGGAGATGAAAACTCTCTGAAAGGTGGTAAGTATTGTTCAGCATTACTGTGCGTGTTTCTTACAGTGTCCGGGAGGAGCCTTCACACCCAACATGAGGACAACCAAAGAGTTTCCAGATGATGTTGTGACCTTCATCAGGAATCACCCTTTGATGTTTAATCCCATTTACCCAATACACAAGAGGCCATTAATTATCCGGATAGGAGCTGACTACAAGTACACAAAGATTGCTGTGGATAGAGTGAATGCTGCTGATGGAAGATACCATGTCTTGTTCCTTGGAACAGGTAAGACAAATTTGGCAGCATTCATTTTCCCCTGTTGCAATGTAATCTGCATTCAACTTTGAGTTTTACGATTTACAGCTTTCAGAAATACTTGTTTAAACGTTTGCAGTCTACAGAAATGTTATAGAAATCTGTGAATTATGTTCTTTTTACTTTTTGTGCATTTTTCTATTTACTATAAGCATCAATTATGTGCAAGAGATACAATATATTGATCTTAATTTTGAGACAAAAAACAACACCAGTGTATGTTTTATTGGATCTAAATTACAATACTTCTCTTGAATATGGTTTGTCTGCAATATGATCCCACATTAGATTTTCTCTAACACAAGAAAAAAATTCCAAAATCTAGCTTTATAATTTTTTATACTCTCATCATCATTATTTCATATATGATGTGTAAGCTACTTCTGAAGAAAAGCACGATCTGATCAAGATGTTGCAAAAGCAGAAACAACTCCTCCAGAAAACAGTAGTAATATGGAAGTACTTAGTAGAGAAAAAGAAACAAATGGTTGGAATCTTAGCAGTAGTGGACACAGAGAATTTGATTCCAAGTATTCTAAAATAATTTCCATCTTATATAACCTATATTTTGTTCTTCTTACATCAACATTGATTCTGGTGTTAAGTGTCTGAAGTCTGTAGGGAACAGGTTAAGTGATTCTTGTACTGATCAATCTTGATTTTTTAAAATATTCTGGTATGAGTCACACCCTTTTGACTGAAGCAGATGAGTGGTACTCTGACTAGACCCTAGAGCTCACTCACATCCAAAACTCCCACGGGTTTAACAGGGCATTAGAGGTCGATAGGCGCAAAGGCTAATCTTTTTTTCTGCAGATGGTTTCAAGTAGAACAAAGGAAAAGAGCTCTAGGAGAACAAATATATCTCTGAACATCAGAAAATGATTACAGAGATGGCTTGCATTGCTTTTATGGTTCATGTATTATTGGGGTCCTGATTGTTTTCTGCTTGTAGAATAACCATGTCTGCCAACAAACTCACATGGGGCTGGGAATAACCATCTTATTATAATAGATTTAGGAAGTGGGGGCTAAAAAATCTCTCAAGAATGTCAGGCTTCTATAGGGAAAGGATTAAAAGTAACTCTCTTCACTCTTCTTAGAAAAACCTCTCCAACTATCAAAATCAGCAGGGTGTCTATGTGCCAGAGGAGGCCAACTGCACACTGTGCTGTGTGTGCAGAAGAGAATCCAGCAAACAGGTTGATGGAAGGATTTTTTTCCCTGTATTTGGCTCCTGCCAGGAGTACTGTGCCCAGCTGTGGGCTCACCAGTACAAAGAAAACATTGACCTAATGGAGAATGATCAGTTGATGGCCTGTATCATGTGATGCATGAGAAAAAGATGAGAAAATGGGTTTATTCAGAGAAAGCTGAGGGGAGACTATAATGCTGTCTCAATCTATCAAATGGATGGGTACAACTACCTAGAGGGAAAAAAAAATGATGGGGACTTTTCTCAAGGTGCTCAGTGCCAAGGTGGGGGATTTCACACAAGTTGCAATGTGGGACATTGCTATTAGATATAAAGGAAAAGGTTTTTGCCAGCAACATGATCAAACAGTGGAAAAAGGGTCCAGAGAGGTTATGAATTCTCCATCTTCAGAGAATCAAAAGATTCAAATCCAACTAACACAGCACTGAGTATCCTGCTCTAATAGGACTTGTTTTGAGCGTGGGACTGCATCAGATGTCTTCTACAGGCGACAAGTTTCTGCAGTTCAGTGACGGGAAAACAAAACCACTTCATTCATGTGAAGTTATGGATGGAGAAAATGAGAACTGCTAAATCCCAGCAAGAATCCAATCTGGCTACTGCTGTAAAAGGCAATAAAAATGTTTCTATAAATACATTATCAGCAAAAAGAGAGCCGAGGCGAATTTCCATCCTTTACTGGTAACAGTGAAAAGGCTGAAGTATTTAATGCTGCCTTTGCCTCAGCCTTTAGTAGCAAAACCAGTTCTGCAGGTTCTCAGCCCCCTGAATTGGAAGACAGGAATAAGGAGCAGAATGAAGCCTCCATAATCCAAGGAGAAATGGCCAGTGACCTGCTACACCCCCTAGACACACACGAGTCCTTGGGGCTGGGTGGGATCCACCCAAGGGTACTGAGGGAGCTGGCAGAGTGCTCACCAAGCCACTTCCCATCATTTAGCAACAGTCCTGGCCAAGGACTGGAGAGGACCCAGCTGACTGGAAGTGATCAAATGTGATGTCTATCCACAAGAAGGGCCACAAGGAGGACGTGGGGAACTACAGACCTGTCAGTCAGACCTCATGGCTGGGGAAGGTTGTGGAGCAGATCATCTGGAGTGCCATCACACAGCATGTGCAGGCCAGCCAGGGCATCAGGCCCAGCCAACATGGGTCTGTGAAAGGCAGGTCCTGCTTGACCAACCTGATCTCCTTCTCTGATGGTGACCCACACAGTGGATGAGGGAAAGGCTCTGGGTGTTGTCTGCCTGGACTTCAGTAAAGCCTTTGACACCATTTCTCACAGCATTCTCCTGGAGAAATTGCTGATCATGGCCTGGACAGCTTCAGTGGGTATAAAGCTGGCTGGATGGCTGGGCCAGAGAGTGGAGTTACATCCAGCTGGCACCTGGTCCCAACTTGTGTTCCCTCAGGTCTTTTCCAACATAAACACTTCTATGATGCCATGTTTTTTTCCACCAAACCTTTACCAAGTCTCCATCTGCTTAGTATGTGATAAGGGCATAATCAGGGTAATGAATTATACAAAGAATTTCGTAAGTTTTGATCTGGGTATTTTTGTTTTCTTAGTTGGAAATTGATAAATGAGTTTTAAGGTATTCTTGAATATCTCCTATTTGCAGAGCTATTGGAAACTATTCTAGCCTAATTAGGACAGGGCTTTCTACAACGTGGATCTCCCTGCCTCCCTTCCTGCTACCCACCAACATAAAACCACATTTTCTGCATAGTTTAATTAATGCAGACACAATTCCTGACTTTGTGACCTGTTAGGATACTTTTTCTCCTTTCCTGAAGAAGTAAAAGAAGTAAAGTCTTTTTCTACTATAGAAGTGCCCGAAGTGTTTATGATAGAGAGCATCCCTACTCTTGTTACATAACTGCACAAGAAAACTTGGTAAAAGAGAAGTTTTACTTCACTGTTAGTTTTCTACCTTGACAAATCACTATGTTTAGTCAAACTAATAGGTTGGTATGCTAGTACAGATCTTTCAAATGAATTTTTTTTTTTCAATATATAGTGGTGCCATTGTTTTACAATGCTCTGTAAGCATCTGATGTTATTTGGAGGCAAATTCTACTAAAGCTTAGTGGAAAAGATCGAGACATAAGTTCCCAAACCATATAGATTGTGAATGTAGCAATGATAGTTAAAGTTGGAATTCAAAATTAAAGCTGGAATTCAAAAGCTGAAATGTGCTTGAAATTACAATTTGATAGTAAGCATTTTAATGGCTCTGCAAGAGATAAATATAGGTAATTTTATTCTATCTGACTGCTTTTAGGTGTTCAATGTGTCCTCATACACACACGTGAGTTAAAAACATAAACAGACCTCAGGCTGCTCTTATGTTAATCCTCTTTTGTGTATCAGCACCGGACCCTTTATGGATTAGATACAAAAAGTGCAGCTCTTGATACTTTATATTCATTGCTTTATCTTCTTCATTACACTGGAGACAAGGATCATTTTCTGCTTTCTAGTGAGATGGAGGGCAGGCATTATTCTTCCTGAGCAGGGCACAGGACATTAATACCTTCCAAGGTCTTCTTCCAAAGAAATTGTTGCCATGTAAGTTACTGCATTTCTCAGCCCTTTCAAATAAAAGTGATCAAGTTTCAGCCACTGAGAGGGGAAACTTGTTTTCTTTATTCTCTGCTTTCTGTGAGACTCAGGAGGATTTGATAGAGATATTAAGTGTCAAAAGGAATGCAGAGGGGATTTGCTTTGGTGTCAGTTCGTCCCAGCAAATGCAAAAACCACATTGTATAGGAGAATTTCATGTGATAATTTCCTTGGAAGCCTGGAGCCCCACAGCCAGAGACAATGGGACTTGACACCTGGTGACAATTACACTCAGCTGAAATGATGAGTTACTGCTGCTGAACTGAGATGTTGCCAGCCATGTCTGTCACTGTCAGTGACCTGTCTCATGCTTGAAATCGGAATGTTTTATGTCTTGCCAGATGCAAAGCACACAAAATGTTTAGCTTTTCCTCTCTTCCTCTATAGCCTTAGTAATAAATCAGTTCCTGAATGCAAGTGAAGAATAACAGAAGTACAGAGCTCCAACAACCCCAGTGGTTTTCATCATGTAGCCACGGCACAGGAGGGTATAGACAGCTCTGTAAGTTTTTCACCTTGGTGTGAACTAAATGTAGTGTTTCCTGTGTGCCCCCAGACAGAAGTGCTGTTCTCACAGGGGCTGGTCCATACCCAGAGTTAATGCTTTGCTTTTCTCCCTTGCTTACCTGCATAGCAAACAAAACAAATCCCAGGGACAGACATTGTTCTTGTGGCATTCCATGCTTTTCAAATGATTACAATCTCCTGTTTTTCCTGTTTTTAAACATGAAGACTCTCAAAGCACTTAACAAAACTTGCTAGTTTTGTTAGATCTTCCCAAAGGGATCTCTTCACTCCTATCTGACATGAGCTGACGTGGAGTAAGGAGCAATTCTGGACTGAGAGAGAGCAGTGCTACAAGAGAAGAGCTGCTGTCTACCTACCTTGTCTTCCCAAACAGAAACCCAAGAGATAATTTTCTTGGAGAGAATGTAATCACTCATTTGCATATTTGACTAGGGCAATGCTGATGGTATTTTTTTCCCTATGCAATGAGACTTAACATATTCAGATCAAGATTTTGGGAATAGAGTTCTGTTTCAATTCATTTCCATGGTGGGCCAGGACTCAGTCCTGAGATTTTGGATTCACCCTGGAGTTGTACTGTAATTTGTTTACTCCTTTCAGCTATATCTAAAGAACCTGAGCTTTGTGTTCATCCTTTGGTAGATTGTTTTCTATCTGAATTTTAAGACAGCAGTAAAACACCATGAGAACATATTTGTGAGATTAATATACATTTATTAAGCATGCCACCTACTGCTTGCAGCACGAAAGCCTTTGGTCAAAGTACACACAGATTGCACAACCAAAAGATTATTCATGGGGGTTTTTATTGCTCTTGGTGTTATGAAAATATTTAAATATCTGGGTTGAACCTGGGTGCATTAAACAGCTATGGGCACCAGCGGGATTTTTTCAGCTCCTTGCTATCAGGATATGATATGTTTTTCTGGAAAGAGATCTAAGTTAGTGCCATAAAAAAGCACTTCAGGCTTCAGTGTGGCTTATTGAGATGATTTATGTCAGCCACATGCATCTGATGTGGCGTGAGGCTGATCGATGTTTCTTATTATCTTTTCTTCTCTGATGAAACAGTTGTTTTCAAAGTCTGGATGCATTAAATGTCTCCAGAGCATAAGTTTGTAATACTCATTTTCATGGTGTTGTATGATGGCTGTCTTTTTGGAAAACTAACCCTTGCTGACAACAGTAGCCTCCAGTAATGCAATAGCCAAATGATCTTCAGATTCTAACAGAAAGAGATAGTCTGGTCAAAAGAGCAAGCTTGCCTCCCATAGTTTTCCTGGCTGCAGCTTCGTGACTGTGAGCTTGGGAAGATGATGTTGCACAACAGTGGCACAACAGGCGTCAGACACAGTTTCCTTCTTCCTCTTGGTCATAGTGTCTGAGTCATTCATAACCTTCCATTGACCTCTTCATCCAAAGCTTTTTCACAGACTTGTAGGGTGATCTGTAAGTTAAGAGGGTGTACCTCCACCTGCTTCATTTCCCTTGTTCCATTTTTATTCAAGCTCACACTGTGTCCCAAACGATTGAGCTGGGGCTAGACAAAACTTTGCCCTCAAGTGTGAGCATTTATATCTGTCTTTTTGTTCTTTGATGCAGCTTGAATTTTATGAAGTTTCACAGAGATATTATGAGCTGGAAAAAAATTACCCCCGTTTGACAGATGAGTGAACTAAGCACACAGAAGTTGGTAGCCGTGGTGGGAGCTCTGAGTTACAGCAGACACAGAGCGTGGGAACGTGGCTGTCAGCCCTGGCTGCTGACCTGCCACCATCCCAGGTGCTCTGCTGAGCCTCAACATTTTCTCAAACAGACAGATTTCAAACGTTCTATAAACTCCTTGCTTTCTCTTTTCTTCGTAAGGTTATTTGTATACATCAGGTTCAACTCAGATAAGAGACCAGAAATAATGAGCTGCCATTAGGGTAGCAGGTAAAACACAGAAAAAAAGTTTTTAGAGGGTCTCCAGCAGTGTCAGACACATCAGGGGTGGGGATTACTGAAGGAAGTCTCTCAAAACTTGTGTCAGAGTAGAAGTTGGTGCCTATTGCAGTCATTTTTTTATGATGTGGAAAATTTAGGGGTTTTATTTGTAGTTCATTTTGTCCATGTGATGTGGCTCAGGGGTAGATGGGTCCCAGCTCTCTTTGAGGCTCACATTACTGACAGCTGCACTGTTCACTTAGGACTGGGGAAACAAAAACTAGTCAAAATTCAGAGAATGAGTTTTAAACTCAGACCTTCTGATTCAGCTAAAAACTTCTGTATTTTTCATGTCTGTTAATTAAGCTTTGCCTTTTCCATCTCCTCTGGTCAGGCAGACCAGGAATTAATGTAATCAGGCACAATCTAACTGGTATTGATGAAGCTTAGCTGATTAATATCAGTCCAGAATCATGCCTTGCATTTCAAGAAATATTATTATAATTATGATGATGATTATTTGCCTCTTCTGCTTCCATTCCATTTTGGAATGCCTTCCTTCTTTATTATTTTCCACTCCAAATACGTTCTACACCTTTATTGATCCTGCACTTTCCTCCCTCGCTGTTCCCAGTTTCTCAGTCCTCTCAGAGGGAATGTGGTCTCAGTATCATTGTCTTTCATGTCAGGCTGGGACACCTGCATTTGTTAAGCAGGTTTGAAATGGAAAAACGTTTTGCATCACTCCTGTCCTCTTGCTGTCAGCTCCAGGGAGATTCCCTTTTGTTTGTCCATCTCCCCTTGACTCACAGACCACTGAGCTGATGCAAGGCTGCAAACAGCTCCTGATGAAGGATTAGGAAAGTGGTGAGCAAAAATGTGCCTCTTCATTTCTAGTGGCGGATTGATATTCTGGAGACATAGTAGCTTTTTCATGACTATGTAAAATCATAGCAATGGAGAACTGTTTTCAGGTGGATTTCTGGAAGGAGCAAGTAAATGGCAAAGGAAACCATGCTGTTCACTTTTATGAATTTTAGAGGATTACCTTCTAAATTCATACATAGATCAAACTTGAAAAAAATTCTCTTGCACTTGTTTGATGATCTCTAATGCCTGATTGACAGCATAAAATATTATCTATTGTGAAATACACAAGGAAACAGCTCAGGCACTGCTTTGCATAAATGTCCTGCAGTGCACAGTGCTTTGTCCTTTCCTCTGATCCAGGGAATTTAGTTCACTTCTTTGCCATTAGCAGAAATATTCAAATAAGATTTTTGACAAAACTCAAATATACCATAAGCTTTCTATGTGAGCACATGTAAGTGACTTGATTTGTCAAATACAAATTTGTGTTAGTGGAGACAGCAGTGCTACTGAGAAAGAAAGAAAAAATGGGATTTGGGGGGACAAATATTTGCTGAGCAACAGTAGCAAGACTTTTTATAAGCAATGGGTGAGCTATAGCCTATAAGTTATGTATTATTAGAAGTGTTTATGTATAAGTGTGTATATATATATATGTACATACTATTAGAATCCCTTGCTTTAAGAAATTTTATTTAGTCAATAGCTTTCTATTTCTTATGTGCATATTTATTTTAAATGTTGTATTAACTCTCCTTTAAAACAATGGAACATTCCTTTCTGCAAGAATCTGTCCAAATACATCATGGTACAATATTGAGTCAAAGCAAATGGTAAAATATTGAGTCAAAGGGAATGAATACGAAAGTAAACAGTCCTTCACTCTGTGTATTTTTCTGGGGTGTGACAAAAAGGTAGATAGGAGCCTGCTTTACAAATAGGAAAGGTTATTAGGACACAATGGCGTCAGGCATTATCGGTATTTTCTGTGCCAATGCTCAGGATAAAATCTCCCCTCAGGTTCTGATTTCAGTTTGGGGCAATGTTTGAGGACTCAAGACAATTTAGGAATTTTAAATGTGTGGCATGTGCTAATGGATCATTGACATAAACCGGTTCTTCAGAGGCTCAGCAGCCTTACATTCCTTTGCAGGTAAGGTCACTGTCAACATGCTTAGTGCCCTGTATGTCAGGGTTACAGGTACTTGACACTTTGCAGGCAGCTGCAAAAAAAACCCACAAAAGGCTGCAAATTCCTTCCTGCACTTCTGACTGAGTATTTTGTAAGGTAGAGTCTAATGTTAGAGAGAATTAATAAAAGGATGCAAAGAAGCAGAGGTAGACTGGACTGAAGCTGTGTACATGTGTAAGCAGGTTATTCCCTTAAGCAGGAGAAGAAATGTACACCCTCTCCTTCTCCTTTCCTCTGAGGGAGGCATCTGCAGCAGTTTAACACTTCAGTGGGTCCTGGCAGTTTGTAAATCTCTCTCAGGTTCTCATAGCTTTGCTAATACTGGCACTCAGGCTAGACCACATCTGTGCTATCACAAGATTTAGTTTCAGTGAAGTTTCTTCAGAAGGAACTGTTTTACTATGCCAGTGTATAAGGAGAATAAATGTCTCTGTAGAAAATTCTTATGAAAAATTCATGTCTAACATGCCCTGAGCATGTACCATTGATAGCTACACATTTTTAAGTCTTGTCAGCTTTCAGTTTCTCTTTTCCTTTTTTTAAAAGACAAAATACTGCAGTATGCTCTGTGTGTGTTCAAGCTATTAAGTATCAACATTCTGGCTTTAAACCTTCTTTTTGGTAAAAATAATAATAACAAGTAGTAGTAGTAGTAGTAGTAGTACTAGTATCTAGTTTCCTTGACTGAAATAAGGAGATGTAAATTACTTACAGTAATCATCTTACCCTGCAGCTCTAGCTATAGAATTTAGTCATTGAGCTTAAAGCAAAAACAAAACTGAACTTCTTCAGCTTACACTGTCTTCATTATAAATTGCCAAACAGGAAGCTGAAATTTCCTAATAAATGTAGATACTTGCCTGTATTGTGCTATACCAATGTTCTGCCAGCTGCACAACTCTGCATTGCTCTTAAAAACTTTTGAAGGATGAACAGAACCTGTGTGGTGTGTTCTCATTCCTCAGAATAAGTATTGAGCAAATAGATTTATTCTACTCAGTCTAATTTCTAGGTCTTCCAGGTAAGAGGAATTCTGTGTGTTTTTTCCAATTTAAAATTCTTATTCTTGTGATTATCCCACAGTCTGCCTTTTCTGCCATATCAGAAATACTTCAGTGGCTGTCTCAGCCTTTAAGAGCCTTCACAGATGGACTCCTTCATCTCACATATTCTTTCTACATAAGATATTTGGAAAACTAATCACAAATTTCCCTTTGGTCTCACTCATCACATCTACCCTGCAAAAACACTGTCATTGCCACATATTTCTACTTCTTGCTCCTTTGTTCTGAGTGGATTTGTGAGGCCTGGAACTATGTTTTGAGAGGGAAGCCATGATATAACAGCTAAAATATCTTCACCTTGCTTTTTTTTTTTTAACCTTACAGAGCAAAATATCAACTCTTACCAATATATAATGGACTTGATTATTGTTTTAATTTCATTTAAACAAGCTTTAATCTTACTGTATTTATGTGTAGATAGAGTTATTCTTTGGAAGGTTTGCCTTTCATGTCATCAGTTATCCTACCATTTTATCTGTTTATGCTGTGTTTTACTTTAAGATCATTAGGATAGATTCTGCCTCTGTGTGTCTGTACAGCAACAGAATACACTGATTTTGATTGATCTTTTTGTATAGAATGGTAACAGTAATGGTAATAACTCCAATCTTTATCGTGACTTACATTTATATAGGAGAATAATACTATAAAAGTATTCCTGTGTAAGGAATCATCTCATCATTCTTACTGACTCCAAACCCCAGAAATTACTGAACATTTCTTACCTTTCTCTGTGTCATAGTGCTTTCTTTGATGGTTTCCTTTTATACTTAATGCAGGTTAATCTGCCTTTTTATTTCTCTCTCTCTCTGTGTCACATGTTTTCACTTGTTCTCACCCATTCCAGATCAAGGAACTGTACAAAAAGTTGTTGTCCTACCCACCAACTTCTCTGCAAGTGGAGAACTCATCTTAGAAGAGCTGGAGGTTTTTCAGGTTTGGCTTTCTCCTTCTTTTGTTTTTCCAGTTGTATGTTCACACAAACACTTTGTTCTAAGAGACTTTGGCAAGGGCAACTGTGATTTGGTAAAAGGTGAAGTAAATATGCATGCTGTCAGATTGATAACCACACAAAGAGGATTGCAAAATGTTGACTGTTATGAAGGCTACAGCTAGCTGAAATCCTTTTCTTCTCCTGTATTTCAGTTGCCTATTTTTTATGTTGATATACTGGCTAGAAGGATTTTGATAATCACTTTTTTAGAAGGTCATGTTTTAATGGCTTCCAGAAGGAGACTTTTATCATTGGCATCACTTATAGAGACTGTTGCTATGTATGGTTGGAATTTAAGATTTCTGTACTTTGATTTTCTGAAAATATTCCTAGTTCTCAGTAGCAAAATGAAATCAAATTAGTGTTGTTTTTGCTTAACTCCTATTCTTCAAAGTCACATGCCTCTGGAGTCAAGAAAGCTACAAGTTTAGCACAACATAAGCTGAAAAGAAACACAAAAACTACAGGGAGATAAGGGAATAGCCTCTGTCAATCACTCTGGCATGTAATAGTTGTAATAACCTAAAGAAAATGTTCGCCCTTGTGTTGAAAAATCCCTTTCAAATATTTGAATGGGCTATTCATTAAACATAGTCTCAGGGCAAATGGTAGTATGCATCTATAAACTTAGTCAAGGATTTTGTCAGGGCTTTTTCTCTATTTCATTGACAGAATACAAAAAGGGAAATTTAAGCTTCTTTCTGAGGCAGCATTAACAGTTTCTTTAAGAAAAAGAATACACTGTGTTAACACTCATAAAGGCATTGGTCTTTCTGGTCTTCCTAATACAGCATGAAGATAGGTGGACAGAGAGGCATTCTCACCCTAAACCTACTTTCTGGGCCTCAATACACAGACCTTTTTATTCTGAACCCTAAAAATCATAATATCATAGCCTTGCTGTTACAATCTGTGTGGCATCAAGATGTTTAGACGAGTCTCTCCAAGAGAGCAAGGATGAAACCACAGGCCCTGTGCTAGTTAATAGAAAGGGTAACAAAGAAGAGATCCTCTTCCAGAGTATAAACAAGGAAATGAGATTGTGGCATCAGATCCAATGTTGCATTTGACCTTCAGCCTCCACACAGTTCATGAAGCAGCTCTTAACTTCTCCAAACCTTTGCCAATTCACATGATTCACAGCCAGATTTTCTAGTCCTGACCTCCACTGCAATTCATCCTAGCCCACTGGAAGGGCTTTCCTTTGTGACTGAGCTAATGCTGAATCTTAAAAAAATGCTGAACATTTTTATTACCATCAATTTTATCACTTGTTTAGATGAGCATAATGACTTAAGGCAAGGAATGTAACAATTCCTTTTCCAGTTCTTTAATATTTGATTTGGACACAGACGTTAATAGACTGCTATGATGACTTACAGTAGTATGCAATGCTGTCTCTGGGAAAGAAACATTCAAGAACACTCATGCCATTTTAAAAGATTCTATTCATTGATAATCTGAATTTATATGTTGAATGGTAACCAAACTATATGCACTGTAGATAATTTGTAGGAAAAGTATTTTGTTTTTTTTATTTGGATCATGTGGTAAATATTCATGAGCTATTTTATGATCTTTCTGTATCATCATCATTAAAGAAAAAACATTGTTTCTTATTACAGTTGGAGTAATGACTCCTATATTTTTTGAGATAGCACAGATACAGGTTAATTATCAGTGTACAAAAACCTTTTAGATACATGTAATAATAATGTGGTCAAGTTTCAACAATATATTTTGTGAGACATTAATTTTATATGTCATTTGTTTAGTTCTGAAAATAGCAGTACTTAGAAGAAGCGAGTGGTCCCTTTCCAGGATATAAAATATATAGCTTTCTTAGATATGATTTAAGTTTTAGTGACATTTAAATTTTAATGTTGGGACAGAGTTCTTGACAATAGTTTGTAACTTTTTCTTTCAGGGTAATTCTCCTATAACAACAATGAAGATTTCGTCTAAAAAGGTAAGGCAAAGTGGAATGCCTGCTTAGTGCTTATTAACTGAGAAGCAAATTGATTTAGATGTTAGAATATCAGTTCTTGTGGAGCACACCAAATACAGGTATGTTTTCTGTAATGAATACAGAAAACTTGACTGAAGTTTGCAGGAGCTGTTTAAATGCCCTTCAGCTACTAAGATAAAACAATTTCTATTCATTATGTATCATTTCTATTTCACTGAAAGTGACAGTTTTTTTGTTGCTTTGTTTTACAATTAAGGAATCAAAAAAAAAATACTAAAAGAGGAAATTCACCCTCCTTGTTTTTCCTATATCTTAAATGGAAATTTTTCCTTGGAGGTCTGTCTGATCAGTGCAAAAGGCAGTGTTGGGGCTGTTGGGTCCATGATGCAAGTGTGCATGTTTGTTTAATAGTAATATACAATGGCAATAAGAATGATGAAAAAAGTTGAGAGGATTTCTGCTGAAATACTTAACACACAAGCTAAAAATGTGTATTCTATGATTTTGCAAGCAAGATGTTGCTCAATGTTTTACAAAGCTACTAGTAAATAACTATTCTTCACTAACTTGAATTCAGTATGCTTTTTCATTTTTTTGATAAAAAGATCAAAGGAGTTTCAAGGGGTTTTGTTCAATATTAATTTATATTTTTAGAATGATTAATTGTTTTTGTGTAAAACAGTCATTTTGGCCCAGGTTTTGGTAATGATCTACTCACTTTGAACTTCTCTTGCAAAAGCTCTGATTTATTGTGAAAGTTCTCTTGGCTTATTTTTCCAGGTATATAAGGCTATCAGAATCTGGCCATAATCCTCAACTTAATCTCTAGGTTTTACATCTTGGAAATGTATGCACTGGAGGATCCAACTAGGAACTCTGCATAATATTTATTAAAGTGACTGTGTGCAGAGAAAATACTTAGTTCAAAGGCTTGAGCCAATAATCCTCCCTGAGTAAGAACCAAGTTCTCAAATCTGAGCAATATTAACTCAGCCTGTCTGCCCCAGAACAGAACAATGACACTCAATGTCCAAAAATCCTTTAACATTCCCCGGTGTTTCTAGGTGTTTTCTAGCAGGAAGGTGGGAAATAATACAGGCCTGTTCACCTGGGAGATTTCTGTTGATCTTGACTTTACACATATTTGTGGCTCCCCTCTTGGTCTTGCGTTAATTCCAAAATGAATTCAAAGGGTTTTTGGGTGTGTTAGCCAGGTCTGGGGTGAAACTCCTGCACATCTGAAATAAATCTTCCCATTTCCTGCTGCAGCAACAGTTGTATGTGAGCTCAGATGAAGGGGTCACCCAGGTTTCCCTGCATCGCTGCCACATCTACGGGACCGCCTGCGCCGACTGCTGCCTAGCCCGAGATCCCTACTGCGCCTGGGACGGCAGCTCCTGCTCCAGGTTTTATCCCACAGGGAAAAGGTGAGCAGTGTTAAGCAGCCCAGGGAAGGGAAGGGAAGATGCTTTTTGTTCTGCTGTGTAGCCTGGAGTGTTGTAATGTGATGGAGAAGGGGGATGGCATTCCTTTCATGAGCATGTACAAACAATACCTCCGTAGCCGTCTTGCCTGGAATTATTCATTACCAGGACTGTATGCTGCAAGAGTGTATGGAAAAGAGCTTGGCTTTTCATATTTAAAGTAATGGATGAAAAAAAAATTAAAAAGAAAAGGAGAAAAATGGTTCCCGATCATAAATATTAATCTTTCTGTCTCATGCACACAAAATCAGTGAGACATTTGTTCCCTTCATTTAAATTCAATTACTTACTATGGATGTAATTATGACAGCCCTAAAAACAGCAAAAGACCTCTCAGGCTATCTGAGGAATAAACTAATTTCTATTTTTTTGTTCCTCATTTGATCCTAAGTGAAAAGAATTTTAGGCAGATGTGATTTCCATGTAATGCCTGTGGATTTGGGTTTTTTGACATGAGGTTTATTAAAGTAGACAGGGAAAGCAATTTCTGTTTAATTTACAACAGAACTAATAGTCCATCTCATAATCTTATGCAAAACAGGAGACTCTTTCCTCCTCCCAAGGGAAATATTTAATAGCAGAAGGCTGTAGTGAGCTCTTAATAAGATTTCACTTCATATACAAACAAAGCTACAGAATACACAATGAAGTGTTACTGCAGAGGACACAAACCTTTCAGAGGTATGCTCTCTGCAACTACCTGTAAGGAGGTTGTAGCCAGCAGGGGTTGAACTCTTCTCATAGGTGACAAGCAAAAGGGCAAGAGGAAACAGCCTCAAGTTGTGCCAGAGAATATGCCAGACTGCATATTCTAGAGTCATAGAATCATAAAACATGCTGAGTTGCATCAGGACCCATCAGGACCATAGAGTGCAACTCTTGGCTCTGCACAGGACACTCCAGGAGTCACACTGTATGACTGAGAGCATTACCCAAACATTTCTTGAAGGTTTGGTGCTGTGATCACTTCCCTGAGGAGCCTGTTCCAGTGCCCAACCGCCCTCTGAGGGAAGAATTTTCCTGATATCCAACCTAAACCTGTGACTGTGCTCAGTGCCTGCATCTGAGCTACAGGTGCAGAAGGCCATGCACAGTCACTGGGTTTTAATTCCTGTTCCCTCATAGAGGGAGATAATATCATAATGTCATCCTCTGGGATTAAGGACAATTTTTTTTGTTATTGCAAAGTTTTCTTGACTCATTCCTTACTTGAGATTACAAAGTGAAGCCATTACTGGCCACGTAGTAATTCATAGACTACATGGGGTTGTTAACTGCTTTAATTCAAAATATTCAGCCACCAGTCTGTAAACTCATTGTTTTCTTCCATGGAACAAAGGTCAGAATATGGGGGAGGAAAGAAAAGAAAAATCCCCAAGTCTCAGGCCACCTCACTCCTACACTAACATAGCTGCCAAAAGGTACAAGGTACAGCCAGTCTGTGAAGTTTCCAGTTTGCCATCCCCATTATATACACCCACCTAGGGTGTCTTTCCACTGGGGCTTATTTCATGCTGATATTTTGTTTGCAATTTGCTCTTTATGTCAAACCAAAATAAACACCTCAAACCGTATGGAAAAAGGTCTGGTTTTTATATGTGAAGGAAATGAGTTGTCTCTTTATCTAACAAGACAATTATAAAGGAGAAAACATTGGTAATTAGAGCCAAATCCCATTGTCTAGACAGTAGTTTCTGCTGTATGCATTTACTTATTTGCTTCTTTTGACACTTCTGTCTCCTGTGAATTACTGTAGTTCCTATGCAACATTGATTTACCCCAAAACACCTTATGGTGTTATCGTTACTTTCTAACCACCAGTTTTTATTTTTCATAAATATCTGCCTGCTAAGTTTACACTCTCAGAACTACTTAATGCAAGCAACATGCCATTTCTGACAGTGTGGAGCAGCTCACAGTAGTACAGCTCTGACATTCACTCAGAAATTCTTCATTGTCTCCCTTGGCTGATGTAAGTAGTTCACAAGGGTTAAGACCTCAAGGCATAAAATGAAATATTTTTGATGGTAAACATAAAAACTATACTTGGAATTTCAGTAATTGCTCCTTTGAAACATCACCTTTCAAATATTTCCTTTTCAAATGAAGCAGTGAAGGATCAGGTGACAGGGGATTATGAGCACTCTCCTTGTGTGTTTGTGCATTACCTGGTATAATGTGGCCATAGATGTGTCACCCTTCACTCAGTAGTACTGGAGCTCCAGGGGCTTTTTATGGTTTCTGATCCTCAAGTTCTTAGTGCATGGTTCAGAATAAGCTGCTTAATTATCCCAACAATGCCCGTTTGCAACAATCTATCACCAATACATTTTTTTCTTGAACTTGATAAATACTGAACTACCGAACACAATATCTAGCAATGAAAATAATGTGTCTTAATAATAAAAAAATTGTGTACCAGCTTTTCATGCACTGAATTCTGTGAGCTATGACCTCCTAGCTGAGGAGGACTGAAATGCCAGTATTCCCAGTCCCAGAAAGCTCCACAGACAGTTTGCTACAGAATTGTGATTTTACATCTGCCATCCAGATTATGTAATAAATGCCCTATTTAGAAGTATCCTGATACTTGCTGAGTTGTATTATATTTTGGAAACAGTCACATCCCTTCAAGTAGAAGACAGACTAGAATCTTAGCTCTCCACCATTCTGGATGAATACTTCAGTCACTGTGCTATGAAGGTGGCTGCAGGCTCCAAAACTGAGTGCTTGCTAAAATCGAGGTGGGAACATGCCCTTTATCATCATTTTCTGCTGGTGTGTTAGATATGAGCAGTATGAATCTTATGCATCTCATTGTTAGCTGTTTGCCTTTATGAGGAGTTCCAGCTGAGGGTTATGGCTTTGAGTGCTAGGAATTGTGAGTGAACAGATGTGTCTTTCATGTATCACCTCTGACCCTCCCATCCCTACACCTCCACTGCACAACTGCTTTACCTACAAAAACTCCACCTGTTTTATAAGCTTCAACAGATGCTTCACCTAAAGAGTATCTTCACTCCAGCAAGCCTGCCAAGAGTAAAGCACACTCACACTAGGACATGAACTAGCCCTAACATTTGATCTAGTGAAAAAAAAAAAAAAGAAACAAATCCACAAATAAAGAAATGGTTATTTTCAGTGTAGCTATCTTGGAATAACATTTTGTTTTTAAACAATATTGCAGGAGGAGCCGTAGACAAGACGTGAGACATGGAAACCCTCTGACTCAGTGCCGAGGTTTCAACCTGAAAGGTACTGTAATTTAGAGATCCTCATGCTATATAAAGAACACGTGGCTTTCTTTTATATGATTCATTGTAACTGACATTATCAGCATGGCTTACTGGTAAAGCATAATTATTTTCCAAGTCTGAGTTTTGTTTTTGATTTGGTTTTAGCATCTTTCCTTGCAATTACATGAAACTTGCACAAATATGATAAAATGATGAGCAGTGAAATACATTGTTCAGCATACTTAAATTGAGAAGCTGACACTGTTGACTAGAAAAAGGTAGAGTTAATTTGAGGGCTTCTCTACCCCTATTTCCTTCAGTCTTTATTAATGCCTTTGCATTCATTTAAGCTTTGGACCTCAGAATTTTTCTGAATATTTAATCCCATACTGAGTTTTGGAGCCCACCTTTTAACAAACAGCAGGATCTATGCCTGTCTTTTGAGTTATGATTATTCCCTTTTCCTTTTACATAGGAAAAAAACCTAATGCAAATTTTTTTATGAAGTCTCTTATTTCCAGCTGTGCAACTGTTCAGTCAGCCTGGCATGGTGAGGGTGGCCAGGGAAGCCAAGACTTTGCCCTCCCAGCTACCATTTTCTCAGATTGATGGACACCAGTTAAATATGGCCAAAGTCATAGGAGTAAATACATATATAAAGGCAGCTCAATCCTCCTCGACCCCATGCATGTCTGAGCTAGGCAGTGGCAGTGTATGCCATGAGACCAAGGGCATACATCAGAGAATTATGCTCCTTTCACCTTTGTTTAGGAGCCTGAATTCTGAAGGACATTCTCATCTGTATCACCTGGAGACCAAATAATAGAGCTGGTTGTAAATGTTTCTATTGGTTTTTTCCTAATCAAAGAACAATACTTTAAGAGTTACATGTGAAAGCTTCTGTTAATAATAATTCCACTGAAATAGTCTCCACTGGTTGCTGGAAGAATCTCCTGGATCAAAAAAGACCACAACAGTCAGTTGGGTGTAGATCCCTCTGCTTCAGTGAGCCTTTCCCCATGAGTCAGTATTAGGTCCTTTATATGAAGCTGAAGAACTTGAACAGGTAATTCCTAGAGATGACCCCAGTGTAAGAGGATACACCTGAGCTCTGAGAGATCCATGTTGAAGCAACTGGTGCTTCTGTCTTCCCCTGCAGGCATGTGCTGAGACCTCCCACCCATTGTCTGTCCCAAGGGTGGGTGTCTCCTCATTCCATGTGGGAAATGTGAGAATGTCAACTGTCTGCATTCTGGCCTGAGGGGAGACAATTGTGTCAACCTTGACAATCTTGTGAAACAGGTTTCTTGTTTTCCAGCCACTTTTGTAATGTGGATGTATTTATAGGTTTATGTATTTTAGCATCTTTGTAAAGGAAGTTTTGGTGGCAGCAGTGGGATATAGCATTTGTTTCCCCAGAAGAAAAAAAATTAAAAGAAAGAGCAATTTAGACCCTTGCAAAATATAATTAGAGCCATTTATAGCAAAATTACTATGTTTGGGAAAAAATGAAATCTACCTAAAGGACAAAAGAGCAAAGAGCCAAGCAAAGCCAAATAATCTTCCAAGCTCATAGAAAACCATAATGCTGAATCAAAGTCTTTAAACATGGCAGACCTCTAAGCACGTATAAACTGAACATTTTTGGCACATTGTTATTTTTAAATAAATCATCAAGAACTAAGCAATCTTGTATATTTTCTTTTCATGTCTGTTTAATATTGTTATGTTTGTGTTAGCCCTTATAGCCATTAGAAAAATGCATTTTGGATGCAAAGTATTTTCACATTATTCTCCTAGAAGTTAGAATTGATTTTGGTGCAACTTCCTAACTGTGCTGAAGGACTAGAACCAGGCAAAGTCTCCTTCTGTCAGAAGAATGGATTTCAATTTCACATATCAGTTGATGAAAGAAGCTGAAAAGAATGGGAGATAGAGTCTGAGGAAAACCGGTCTTAGGACTGTGAAAAAACTGAGTCAGATTTTAGACATGTAGACCTTTAGGTATCTGCAGTTCTCATATTATTTGATATCCATTGCTCCTTTCTCAAAAAAAAGGAAAAAAATGTATTTCATATATGAGGCAAGCTTTTAAATCTGGAGGTGCTTTGTTCTCAGGACAAATATTATGATTTGGACCAAGCAATAAGCATCCAGAAGTTCCTACTGGTGACTGCCAATTATTCATCTATCGAGACTCTAAAGGGACCCAACAAGTCTAAGTGATGACATATGCTCAGCACTTGCCCAGGTGTTGCTCAAGTGCTATAAATCTGTCTCTCTCTGTTGCTGGCCTGTCTACATATTCATCACATTTCAGACTGAGAGCCAAGTCCCTTCCTTGTGCTGGAAGAGAAGCAGAGGAGCAGGAGCCCAGCCTGCCCTCTCTCTCCTCCCTGGGATGCTGCACACAGCTGGAGCAGCTGGAGTCTTCTTTAGGGCATGATGCTTTATTTTGGTCATACAACCCCAACTCATAAATGGTGAAGTGTGAAGAAATATATTAAATGCTTCATTCTCTTTTGGAGTAGTAGAGAATGAGATAATTTCACAGAAAAATATCACTGAGCTCAGTTATTCCATCAGCAAAGTTTACCAGCCTATAGGTGTCCTAATTTCTCAGAATAGACTATGTCACTCTGAAAACATTGGTATTTGAAATTGAATGTGCTTCTTCACATTTCATTTAATTTCTTTTAAAATTTTTCCCAAAAATTATTTAATATTGGCCAATATCAGAATCAGGCATACTTCATTTAATCTATATTGCAAAGAGTTACATGTTTTCTTAATCAAATCACCATTCACAGTATCCTGAACCGTTTTCTTTTTCTTTCTTTCTTGCTTTCTTTCTTTCTAGCATACAGAAACGCTGCAGAAATAGTTCAGTATGGAGTGAAAAACAACACCACCTTTCTGGAATGCACACCTAAATCTCCTCAGGCTTCTATTAAATGGCTGCTACAGAAAGACAATGACAGGAGGAAAGAGGTGAGTAATGTGAGCAGGAGCTCTGGGAGGATCCTCAGTTCCCTCCCCAGACACAGGCGAGGGACAGTTTGTTTTTATCAGGCAGTCTGGCTACAGTGAAGCTGGAGAATTTGTGTGGATGCAGGACAGTGATGGGCATTTACTCATATGAGTAAGAGCAGACTTTCAGTACAGCTGGGACTTCATCTTCAGCCCCAGTGATTTCTGTCAGATCAGAATAGCTACCAGAAAACTAAAGAATATTTGCCTCACACCTTACTAATTGCAAACTGAAGGTTTGCAGCACTCAGAAGTTCTTGTTGATCTAAGGAAAGAGTCACAAAAGCACTAACTTGTATAAAGTTCAGGAAGAAGTCAGCATGCAGTAGCTCCTCAGTGCTATTGAAGAGATAAAAGGCAAAAGTGGGAGAAATGTGAAAGGTTTCTTTAGCAAGGAACTAGTCTAGGCTGAGAACACGTATTGACAAAAGCATTTCCTCACCATGGTGCAATCACATTTTCCATTACTGCTCTCTCTAAGGCTCTCAAGTTTCAGCACTGTAATATACAGTATGATTGTTTATGGGGAATGTGCCTTCCTTAAGCAATATAAAAGGGGAAAAAATCCATTTCAAATCCAAGGCACTTACTATATGAATAAAAAGAAACATCTTTCAAAAGGAACTTTTAAGTAATGTGGTGTCTGTTGATAGGTTATAAATACTGAAAAGCATTATTCTCCTATCAGGCCATTTTCCAAAAACAGGGGGGACTTACAAATGTCTCACTGAGTTTTCTCACTATTCAAAGACTCAAGCCACGTCTTGGCAATATGTGCAATTCTTTTACCCATTGTTCCAGCAGAACATCTCCCCTTTTTTATTCTTATGTTCAATAACTGTGTTAGAATCAATGGAGTTTTAAAGTACAACAAGCAGACTAAAGCAATCAAAGCGTTAATTAGTTTTCAAGCTCTCAGATTTCTGGAAATCTTCCACAATGTCTCCAAAAGTTTACAATAGCAGAATACTGTAATAAGTAAATTAGTTCCCAGGAGAACCAAGTATAATGCAAAGTACAGTAGCAAAATAGAAAAACCATTCAGAAAAATACCAGCAGTGGTTTCCTTTCATAATGGATTGAACTAACAATTTTTACTTCTCACTGATACGCAAAGGGACATCTGCACATTCATTTATAGAGGCATGATAACAAGCTCTGGGCACTTGCTTCTTTCAGATGATGTGACCATCTCCTGGGACAGTGCAGAGTCTGAAGCCAGGAAGGAAATAGGAGAGTACCAGTGCTCCTGGTTAACAGTGAGCCAAGCCCCACTTGGGATCACTGTGGTGATAATTTTGATACAAGGCTATAGAGTCTGCAGAGCAGATAGAGTTCTTCAGCAGGAACCTGCTCAAAGTCAAAAGATTTAATGAGAAGTCACCTTGAGTTCAATGCTAAATTAGCCTCTCTCATCCTGCACCTCTCTTCCACTAAGTCTCAGCAGTAATCTTTGATGCTGAAAGAGACATTCTCAGAAGTGCAACAGGGCAAATAAAAGTTCATTTCTTCAACTCTACTGTTTGAACATTATGTAAACTTTTACTTCATGTGGTTTACAGATTTTCATCTTTATCTTCCTCCTGATCAAATTTATTCTAACATAAGAAATAAAAACATTTAAGTGTTTTTGTTTAGCAACACTTGCCTTCCTTGAGGTAAGCTCTCTCCTAAAGGTAGCGATATTGGTGGTCTCTTGAAGATAATCATATAAAAATACGGTAACTTTACAAAAGTCATGTTTGAAGTGAAGTCTGCCAGAAGGTCCAATATTCTGTTGTTCCATAACCTTCCCTAAAAATTTCCTTCTGCCCTTCTGCTCTCCAGGTCAAGCTGAACGAGAGGATCATAGCTACTGAGCACGGGCTCCTCATCCGCTCCGTGCAGGACAGCGACCGGGGGCTTTACCACTGCATCGCGACGGAGAACAGCTTCAAGCAGACCTTGGCAAAGATCAATTTCAAGGTGCTGGATTCAGAGGTGGTGGCTGTCATGACCGACAAGTGGTCCCCTTGGACCTGGGCCAGCTCGGTGCGAGCACTGCAGTTCCACCCCAAGGACTTTGTGGGGGCTTTCAGCCACTCGGAGATGCAGATGATAAACCAGTACTGCAAAGACAGCAGGCAGGCAGGGCAGCAGAGGGACGAATCCCAGAAGATGAGAGGGGACTACAGCAAACTAAAGGCCCTTATCAATAGCAGAAAGAGTAGAAATAGAAGAAATCAATTACCTGGATCTTAATTTTATTTTATAGTAATAGATATTTTTGTCCTCAGTGTAGGGGGCTTATATTTGTCTATTGAGAACAAATTTGTGCAAATCTGATAAAAAATTAAATGAAAATCCAGCAAGCCTCATAAAAGATCTGTCTCCCAATCAAATGCAGTGTAACCTGACTAAAGAAAATAACTCAGAGCATTTTCTTTCCTAGATGCTTAGTGACTCTAGGCTGGGCTCTGTCCTAGAAACAGCACTGGGTATTCATCTTAAACCAGATTCACCTTTAACATCTCAGTATTTAATTACAGCTGAATAGAAATTTTTACAAAATCAGTGCACTGTCTTGCAACTTTGGAACTGTACCAACTAGACTGGTGGTGAAAGAATCTGGGTTAAGATGCATACTTTAAGTAGGATGGTACTAAGATTTCCTTGCACTGCATTTAAAAACATGAGTTTTTTCTTGTTTACTGCTCAATATTGGGTTTACAGCTTTCACTCATAGATCAAATCACATGAATGCATGCAGATAGGAAACAAGTAAAGTGTAGTAGAAACGTTTCATTTGCTCAGAGGTCAAATGAAGGAACAAACAGAAGATAAAAAAAAATTTATACTTTATCAGAGTAAGCACTGATTATTGTGCATAGTATGAGTTGTAATAAATTAGTAAGTTCTGGAATGTAACTTAAAATATCTCTGCTCATATTGATTTTTATTAAAATAGAGTGTCCTATAACACTACATAGCTTTATAAGTGGCACAAAGGTAACATGAGAATGTTCATTATACATACAATTTTGAAAAACACCTAAGTGACTTAGGTATTTTAGCTACTTTTCAAAGGATTACACTCCAATTTCTTTTCAGAGGACAGAATGTAGATATGCTGTATAGTGCTTGTTCAGAAATAAAAATATAGATTATCTTTATTCTGTTCCATGATTAAATTGGAGCTGGTCTGCAATGTGGAAACAAGTCATATGTGACTTGGAAAATTTTAAAACATTATTTTTTCAATTGTTTTCTCAAAGTTTCAGATATTTTAACTAGAATTTTCTAATTAAACCATTCCCATTTTCAAGTCTTTTTAACCCTTTTTCTTTTCCATGTTATTATCCCAATTTGCTCCTATTTTCAGTTCTCTGCTGAAAAGCAGATCAGGAAAAGAAAAAAAAAAAAATAAAAAAGAATAAGGGAAAAACAAAACTGAAAAATGGGTTTGGGTCAAAAACCAAAAAGGTCTAACTCGAGACACATGTTCAAACAGAAATCTTTTGTTTAAGAAGCAGCTATCAGGTCTAATGAAGCAAGTTTTGCTGAAAATTGTATAAGTGTGCACCAAGCCATCCTAGGAAAAGCAATCATTTTTTTTTTTTTTGAGCAACACAAATGCCAAGAAGAGGGGCAGATCATCAATCCTTTTACTATGTAAGAGTGTTCTGGAAGCAACTGAGTCTGTTCAAAACAGTAACAGGGATTAAAACTGTATGAGTATCTTAGAAAAATCAAAATTATTTATGACATTATACAAAAATATAAACTGGTGTTCAGCTCAAAACTGAGCTATGTTAAGCTAAAATTCTGCTTCTGTTAGAATACTCTGGGAGTAACTCTACAGGGCATGGGGAAACACTTCTGGGTTTGTGCCAGTTTGAATTAAACCTAGTGCAATGGAGGTAAGTGAATTCAATCTAGTGAACACTGGTATTTACCTGCCATGAGTTGGATTGTCACTTTATCACCACCTCATGAAGGATGGCTGGGAAATGAGCCCTGATCACACCATTTAAACAGCCTCTAAATCCCTTTGATGCTGGTGGGAGCTCTTTGAATTTAATTTGTGTGCTTTCTGCTTGTATGGCAGGGCCAGCCTGCTCATATATTGCCATCTAGTTGCTCTCCTTACTCAAGGCCTAAATGCATATTTCTGCAATATTTAGCCATTGATAACTAAGGTCCTTCTTGTGGAAACCATCAGGAAACTTTCTCTGGCCTCCGTAAGAATTTGGCCCCAAGAGCTGGCAAAGTAGATTCTGGAGGAATCTGGCTGCTTTTTTTTTTCTTTCTTTCTTTTTTT